>JBBPOF010000122.1:0-44007 GCA_038091315.1 Porphyrellus cyaneotinctus | reverse complement strand
TTTCCACAAGATGAGGAATTGGCGGTGGCAAGCGGAGCCTTGGTGGACGAGGATCTGATCAATTTCGTACTCCTCTTCCCCAGCAATCAGATTGGGAGGAGGGTTAAGGAAGTTGGGGCCGTGTTCGGCAGTTTCCCTATAAGGGGAAAGGAGGGAGGCATGGAAGACATCATGTATCTTCCATGTTGGGGGGAAGTTTTAGCCAGTAGGCAGTGCAGGAGATCACCTGAGTTATCTCGAAGGGACCTAACCACTTTTGGGCGAGCTTCTTTGATGGAAGCTGCAGTCAAAGGTTCTTAGATTCCAGCCAAACCTTATCACCTAGTTTCCAGGGCTTAAAGTTGGAGGAAATGTGTTCCCTCATGAGTGGTGTGAACTTCTTTTTGAGCCTCGTCTAGGGAGTGGAGCCATTGTTCAAGGGTAGGAAGGAAGGTTTTTCCCAGTGGGGAATAGGCATGGAGTTCATAGCCCATCATGAGAGAGAATGGGGTTTGTTTGGTAACTGAGTGTACTGTGGAGTTGTGGGAGAATTCCGCAGTGGGAAGAAGGGATTTCCATTTTGAGGGGTTACCTGCATAGAATATGCGGAGGTAGGTTTTGAGTTCTTGGTTTACGTGTTTGATTTCTCCGTCCATTTGGGGATGGTAGGTGGTGGAGAGGGCGAGGTTGTATTGCAGGAGGCGGGAGAGTTCGTGAGCAAAGGCGGGGGTGAATTGTGGACCATGGTCCAAGATGAGTTTGTCATGGAGGCCAAAGCAGAGGAACACGTGTGGAAAAAGAGCAAAGCGACACTGGCGGCATCGATCATTTTGAGGCAAGGGAGGAAAATTACCTCCTTCATAAGACCATGGTCTACCATGACCATAATGGAGTCAAAGCCATTGGAGAGTGGGAGATCCATGATGAGATTGATGGAAAGATTCTGGAACAGATGGGATGTGGCAACAGGGAGGGGGGTAAGCCCAGGGACAGTGGGGTGAGTGTTCACCTTGTGGGAATGGCAAACCGCACATCTGGCGATGAATCGGCGGAGGAAGGAGGTGAGGCCTGGCCACCAGTAGTCATTCTGGACCTGGTGGACCATGCGGAAATAACCCTCATGCCCCCCTGGAAGGGGAGGAATGGAGAGAAGAGACGAGGTCATGGTGAGCGGACTCTAGAATGTAAAGATGCCCTTTACAATAAAGGTGGCCCTTGAGGAAGGTCTAGTCAGCCTTGTTGGTGCAGGGAAGGAATGGGGCCTCGGAGGTGAGGGCAGCAAGGGTGGCGAGGGTGTCAATGACCAAAGGATCAGAAGGGGTAGAATCAGTGATTTTAGTGGCCAACTCTGTGTTGAGGGCATGGGCAAAGGCATCAGGGGGGAGCAGCATTACTTCTGTGTTGTTTGAAGTGGTATCCACCTCGGACATCAGTGATTTTAGTGGCCAACTCTGTGTCGAGGGCATGGGCAAAGGCATCAGGGGGGAGCAGCATTACTTCTGTGTTGTTTGAAGTGGTATCCACCTCGGACATCTGTGAGAGCACATCTGCAGGTCCCATCTGCAAGCTGGGATGGTAGTCCCAGCAAAGATCAAAGTCCTGGATGAAGAGCATCCAGTGGGCTTGTCGGTGAGACAGTTTATGGGGCACCTTGAAGTAAGTGGGGTTCTTGTGGTTGGTAAGGATTGTCATGGGGTGGTAGATGCTGGTGAGGTAATGACGCCATTCCTCAAGGGCAAGGATCATGGTGAGAAGCTCACGATTGTAGATGTCGTAGTTCTGCTCAGCGGAACCAAAGGTGTGAGAGTAATAGGCGCATGGGTGAAGGTCACCATTAGAGTCCTTCTGCATGAGGACAGCCCCGGCCGCAAGGAGGAAGGCATCTGTTATGACAAAGAAGGGCTGTTGGATGTCCAGGAAACAGAGGACAGGTCATTGGAGAAAATGCTTTTGGAGACGGTGGAAGGCAGTCTCCTCAAGTAATCCCCATTCCCACATGACATTCTTGCCAGTGAGAGCATTGAGCGGGTGGGCAATAGTCGTGAAGTCTGGGATGAACTTGTGATAGAAATTGCAGAAGCCTAGGAACAAGCAAACTGCTTTTACAGAGCAGCAGGGAGCCCAATTGTGCATGGCAGCCAGTTTAACTGGGTCCATGGTGACCTCCCCTTCGTGGATGATCATACTGAGGTACTCAACCTTGCGTATGCTGAAGAAACACTTGGAAAGCTTGAGCCTGAGTCCATGTTCATGAAGACGTTCAAGAACTAGCTTGGTGCGGGCCTCGTCAGTCGTGAAGTTGTTAGAATGGATTAAGAGGTCATCCATGTAGATGACCAGCCAACCTTCAGTGATGTAGTTGCTGAAGATGTGGTCCATGAGCGCCTGGAAGGTGGGGGGGAGTTGCACATTCTGAAGAACATGACATTGGGCTCATAGAGACCAAATGGAGTGATGAATGTGGCTTTCCATCGGTCGGCTTCCTTGATGAGGATGTTGTTGTATCCCCATTGAATATCCATCTTGGTAAAGACGGAGGATCCTTTGAGCTTATCCATCAAGTCAGAGATGAGGGGGAGAGGGTAGGTATTTTTGACAGTGTGGGAATTAAGGTAGCAGTAGTCCTGGCAGGAGCGGAGGGTGCCATCCTTCTTAGGAATGAAGAAGAAGGGACTAGCCTGTGGAGACTTGGAGGGATGGATCTTTCCATCCTTGAGATGTTCGTCAATAAACGCCTTACATGCATCAATCTCCTTGGGATTGAGTGAATAGGCTTTGGCACACTTCGGGACAAAGTCCTTGCCCAACTCGATTGTGTGGTTGAAAGATTGAGAGGGGGGAAGTTGTCTGTCGGGGGGTTGCCAGAAAATATCAGTGAATTCTGAGAATTGTGGAGGTAGTACCTCCTCCTTGGGTTGTTCCTTCTGAGCGAGCTCAGTGGACAATGTGGTCTTCCGAAGTTATTTGGAAGAAGAGTTCCATTCTAATTGTTTCCGAAGAAGTGTGGTGAGCTTCTCAGAAGGGTCGACGCTGAGATAGCGGATCAGGTATTGCTGCCTGAGCACCTCGAGGTTGTTGTGTTGAAGAGTGGGGAGTTTGTCTGGGATCAAGACTACTCTGGTAGCCCAGTTGATGACTGGGTTGACCTCCTGTAACCAAGGTAGGCCAAGGATGATGTTGTGTGAACCGCAGTTCAGCACCATGAATGTCTGGGTCATTTTGACCCTGGAGATTCAAATAGTGAGCTGGACTTCATGTTGTATGAGTCTGCTCATGTTGAAAGTGCCATCCACATTGTGAGCCTGGAGGGGGTGCGACATACGTGTCTTTGGCCACTTCATGCGTTTGACAAGATTGTGGTTGATGAAGCATCTGGTAGCACCACTGTCAAGGAGAGCAGTGATGTTGATGATTTGTCCTGTAGACCCAACAAATGCAGAAAGAGGGAGTTGAATCAATCTAGCATTTTTGTCAGATACTATTCCAGGTGTGAGAGTGTGGGAAGGTAGTGATGTTGAACCACTCCTTCCTTTCAAAAATCTGAATGAGATTCCTCGGTGAAAGGAACCTCATCCTCTTCCACATTGTTGACACATTCACCATGCTCATCAGTGTCCTTGTTGAAGCAAATCTTCAAGGTCTTAAGAGCATGGGCACCATCGATGTTCAGGGTATGGAGGTATTCCTGAATTGGATCCGTTTTGGCCAGAGGAGGAGGAGGGGGAGACTCAGAGGTCTTGGCAACACGAACGTTTTGTGGACAGGGTTGGATCCTAGGAGGTCTGGAAGAGGTGTTTCCACAGGTTTGGGGATGGTTTCGTGTACTACACCTGACCTTGTGACAGACAAAGCATTTGTTGCTTCACATGTGTTTGGCACAGGCAGCAGGAGTGAGGTAGACAGAGTCTACATCCATGGCCATGGGATCGCATGAGCAAGTGGAGGAAGAGGAGGAAGTGGAGGGGATGTACAGCCCTCCCTTCTATAGAGATTGTAACCTATTAGCTGCGTCATAGAATTGACCAGCTTTATTGAGCCAAGCGGAAACCATGGCAGGTTCATCTGGCAAGGCAGTCATACTCTGTGTGAGCAACTCTGTCACTGCACATTTGGCCAGGTCCTTCAGGATATCCTGGTCCAAGACACCTGATCTTCCAGATTCGAGCTCGAAGGCTGATTGGAAGGCATGGAAGTCACCTGAAAAGGGCTTTTCCTCCATGCAAATATTGTGCAAGGCCATCCGGGCCCTTGCGGTGGTGTCCTTGGGGACAAAGATGTGCTTAAAGTCCTCCAGCAACTTTTCCAGCGTCTTGTCCGACTTGTCAATGTTGCTATCGGCAAGTCTCATTAGCCACCCCTCAGAGAAGGCTATGCCCCGCCCCTTGCTCATTTTGTTGAGGAAGGTTATGGCAGCAGTGTCATTGGAGTAGTAGGCTGTATTCATAGTGAAGTACGCCTTCATAGCTAGGAGCCAGCGATTGGTGTCCTCAGCTTTCCCAGAGAAGTCATTGGGTAGTCCAGCTTTGAGCTTGGACTGTTTGTCAGAAGTAGACATGATTGTGGGTGTGGACGGGTAGAGGGGAGGGTCTACTTGGATGGGTTTGTCAAAGCGAAGGTAGTTGTCGTTGTGGAGTGCCTGTGCAGAAGGTAGAGGGTGGTACTCATGAAGAGACACAGCAACCTCTCCTTGGGGAGTGTGAGCACGTGGAGTGGCAGAGGAAGACATACTGGCAACAGCTAGAGATTCTGGGAAGGGTCTGCCAGAATATTGGGAGGAGCCTGGTAGAGCTGGGAGATGTTGTGAGCAGTCAGTTCCTGGTTCTTCTGTTGGATGGAATTCCTCATTCAAGGATGACAAAGAAGGAGATTGGCTATGAGGTATAGAGGTGCCGGAAGGAGAGCTGGAAGCTTCCTCATTGGTGTCAGAGAAGTTGGCAGCAGAGAATCAATGAATGGTGTAGGGTGGGTGTCCTGTTGCACAGTGGCAAGGACACTGGTAGATCTAGTTCTTTTGTTAGGAATGCAGACACTGTTACGCGAAACATACACTGTATGTCGGGCGTACTCTGTTTGTCTCAAGGGAGGTACTCACGAAGAGACACAACGTCCTCGATAGAACAAAGCTATGACAAGAGTCAAGTCAAAGGGGTCAAGGTCAAGGTTCCTCAAGTCAAAATAGGCTGAGGTCGATAGAGACTTGAGAACGTACAATGAATGTTGTATTGCGCAGATCAAGAATGAGAAAAAGAGATACAGGCAGCTCGGTATAAGTACTAAGTGAGCTACTGCGGATGACTAATCCATAGAACATCATAGAAGCAATAGAACGACTGAGTCACGAATAAGTCACGATGGTTGTTAGGGAAAATGTAAGCAGTGCGAGAGAACTGCTTAGAGGAGAAGGCTGTCCATAGATAGATAGACCTGACATAAGTGCATGTCCCCTACTGGCAATAAAGAGAAAGAATGGCGTGGGGAGTGCATTCAAGGTAATGCAATAACACTAAAGCTGTCCAGGTTAAAGATAAGGAGAAAGTCATCTCGACCTGGTGTTAGTATTCCAGGGAGAGCGAACGTAGAGAAACGTGAGGAAATAAGGAAAACAGAGGCGCACATATATTGTATCGTAACAGACACTAGTCTCTAGTATGGAATCCTATCTAGCCACTGGGAACAGCCTTGAGTAGGTCTCGTACAATGACAATGTTGAAGTATGAAGAGAAGGGGTCTCACAGCAGATGCATCTGACTGCGGAAGGTGGGTCTCACTCAGACGGGGCCAAGTGGTACTAGAGACTAGCATGTTAAGCATAGAACTAGATGGGGAATACAAGTACAGGCAGCTAGGTATATATAGGGAGGAGTGGAGTATGAAATGGGAGCAAGAGATCCCATTTTGGGAGGTGCTGTCTGTCCATGATGAATCGAGAAAGGTTACATAACCACAATCGAAAAGAGAATGGACCATATAAAAAGGGATGGACGCAGCCTAAGAAGTCAGAAAGGAAATATGGCTGTGTCACCTTGACTGAAAGAAGATGGACCATACTGCTTTGGGAATGGACCTAGACGAAATGGGAATAGAGGTTAACATAATAGGGAATGGGCTGTGTGTGCGGTGCCATGCGCTGTCTAGTAAGGAAACAGTGGAAACTGAATGAAGTCTGGAAAACAAAAAGGCTTGTTGTTGGCATCTATAGGGGTTGGGGCAGATAGGAGTAATGCGGATGGGGTGAATGAAGGGAAAATTGTAACACCAGCCTAGTTGAGAATGACTGGACACCTGTTCAACCATTTAATCCATTGTGAGTTGATTTTCCTCGAAGTGTTATGATTCACCCCTATCATTTTCCCTTTTCACTTTCACTTTTCTTTATCCTTTGAATTAGCTAAGCCCTGATTGGACTTATCTCATTTCTCTTGCAATGACTCATTCCCATTCCACCACCTTCTGTTGTATTCCACTTGCTTTGTCATTGCTTTCTTCTATTACATTCTATCCAGTTCCATTTTGCTTACTCAGCCAGTCTTCCTATGCCTGCCCTTAACTTCCCTAGTAGTACTTAAGTTGCTGCTCTGGCACCCTTGACTCTTTAAGCTAGACCTACTCGATACCTGCCTTGTACTCCACTAAGCCTCTGAATAGTAGCCCTCTTGCCTGCTCCCTCGTAGCTCTCATATAGTGGATGTTCCCTTGAACCCCCTTAAACCACTAAGTCCACAGTTGTTGGACTGTCCCTCTGAGTCCCTCGAACCCTTGACCCAACAAGCTGCACCCCTCAAGTCTACATCAGTTGCCACCCATGGCTATCATAACATGAAGTAGATGTAACTGATATGGCCTTAGGAATGCGCTTGCTGAGTTTGCTGCAAAGTTAGACGTTGTTATTCCCACTGGCACTGGATCTGATGATACTTTGACCAACATCAACTCTGACCAAAACACATCTCATGCAACAAGGGCCCCTCCTACAAGCACACCCAGAACAACCTCAAAGTACAGCACATTGAAGAAGGTCATGAAAATGCGACCTGGTCATACCCAGAATGAAAGGTACAAGTACGATCACTCAAACTGATGTCTACTGATCATATTGTTAGAAATCTGTGCACATCCCACTGGCTCAAACAGCACAAGAACACAAGCAATGGAACTACTGCAGAATTCCGGGCCTATTACGATGGACTGACTAAGGAGTGGCAACAGGTATAGTCAACAATTCTATGTAACAGTTAACTGATATGAAGAGATCAGGCATATGAGAAAGAAGCTGCAGAACTCGTATGTGAAGGAAATATGACCAGATATACAGTGAGCAACAAAACTATTGCAATGTCTAACCCCAATTCCATGCATGAAGCGCACCACAAGCACCTGTGAGAATCTCGCTTAGCATTGGTGGTGCCAAACAGAGTACAAACTCCTGGCTACAAATCGGTCCCTGGGTCATGTGATTTGGTCCAGTGGTCACTGAGATATCACCATTTTAAGTCACTCATGTCATTGCAGCAGTTTCATTGCTAATCTATTTAAAGTTGGAAATCATACATTGCAATGGGGTATTATGTCAGAAATGAGTCATGTGATGTTCAATGGTTCAACATGATGCAAACATAGCAAAACACCATCGCTTTTACCACTTCTTTCACCATGAAATGCCTCTCCATTGATCAAATCAACCAAATTATCACTTTCTTGGAATTTGGACAGTCAACTCATCAAGTTGCTGCTTCTACTGGCTTCAACAACTCCACCATCAGTCATATTCACACCAAACACTGTCCCAACATTTCCAAAGCCTCTGGTGGTTGTCCATCTATCATTTCTCCTACTGATGTGTGACATGCTATTTGGCTTCTTGGTACTGGAAAGGCTAAAAATGCTGTCCAAGTTACTAAAATTCTTCAGGATGTCAACAACCATTCCATCTCCCCCCAAACCATCCACTGCCACCTGAAAAAAGCTGGTACAAAGGCTGTGGTGAAGCAAAAACGCCCTCTTCTTTTAAAGCATCATAGGAGAGCAAGATTGGATTTTGCTTTGAGTTATCAGAATTGGACTATAGAGGATTGGAAGCATGTTATATGGTCAGATGAGACCAAAATTAACCACATTGGGTCAGATGGTAGGAAATGGGCTTGGAAAAGGGCAGGAAAGGGCCTTAGTGACAGGATTATGCAAGGCATAGTCAAGTTTGGAGGAGGATCAGTGATGGTATGGGACTGTATGACTTGGGAAGGGGTGGGAATGGCTTGCAAGATTGATGGTAAGATGGATGCTAATCTCTATGTGCAGATTTTGGAAGATGAGCTGCAATAAACCTTGGTGGATTTTGGATTTTCCCCTAAGGACATTATCTTTTAGCAGGACAATGACCCCAAGCATACCAGTAGGAAGGCCAAGAAGTGGCTTGAGGAGCATGGATTTGAGGTCATGGTATGGCCTGCTCAATCACCTGACCTCAAACCCATAGAACATCTATGGTTTCTTCTTAAAAGAAGGCTAGCAGAGTATCCTAAGCCACCAAAGGGTATATTGGAGCTTTGGGAGAGGATTCAGGAAGAGTGGTATAAGATTGGGGTGGAGGAGTGTCAAATATTGATTTAGAGCATGCCTAGAAGGGTTCAGGAGGTCATCAAGGCCAAAGGAGGATATACCACATACTAATTTGCAGTACCTATGATATCAGCAATAAAACTGTTGCAATGACACAAGTGACTTAAAATGATGATGTCTCAGTGACCACTAGACCAAATCACATAACCCAGGGACCGATTTGTAGTCAAGAGGTTGTACTTTGTTTGGCACCACCAATGCTAAGCAAAATTCCCACAGGTGCTTGTGGTGTGCTTCACACACCACATTGGGGTTAGGTATTGCAACAGTTTTGTTGCTCACTGTACACTTATTTCCTATTTCTTTTCATAGGTCACTGATAATACGTGGACTAAAGACATTTGCAACAGTGCCATGCATTAGGGCCCCAACTTCGCCTCTCTCTCTCTTTTTTGGATGCTCACTCCAAGTCAATCACTACTTCTTGACAACACTTTTGCTTGTGCAACCACATTTTTAGATCATCAAGTTTTTCTGCTTGATGCTTTTGTCCACTTGTCACTGTCCATTGTTGCTCTCATTTTCCTTACCAGCTCATTGTTCTGTTTGCTTTCACTGGCTCAAACTCCGAGTCCTTGTCAATGCTCTTGCTCATACAACTATGTTTTTGGATGATCAGCGCTTTCTGTCCAATACTCCTCATGCTGTCACTCCTTTGCACTCTGCTTCATGGATCGTCTTCCCTGCATGCCTGTCATCAACTCAACAGACCACTTTCTTATTCCATCCACTGCATTCTTGGTTCTCCTTTGCCTGCAGTACATTTGCAGCTGCTCTGCAAGTGGTTTGGTAAGTGTTTTGAACTGCATCACATGGTTTTTGGATATGGGTCATATTAGATATTGTTTGGTATGATGAGATCAGAGAAATGTCATACCTGGTTAGATGTGGTCAGATGGCATGATATGGATATTAAACCAAGTGAATGGGCACGAGATCTGAGCAAATAGGACCAGATGTGAGCAAACCATATTGACCAATGCATGATCATGTCCCATCAGATCGAACTTATGAAATAACTGCCATTCTATAGGGAGAATATGAGCAGATCTGGATCATGTACTAACTACCTACAGGTCTGACCAGGTCATATATGACCTAGTAGGATTATAACCAGTTTTCACTGGGCCTGATCCTTGGCAGCAGCTGCATCACCCACCTATCCAGTGAAGACTATGCAAACCCCATTGCTAGAGGCCACACCAGACTACAACATATCCTAATATTTGAATCTGCCTACCTAATTTGGGTACTACATTGCAAACGTGTCACCCCCGACTGCCAACACATGATCCGAGAAATCAAAACCAGAT
Organism: Porphyrellus cyaneotinctus; assembly: GCA_038091315.1. Taxonomy (NCBI): domain Eukaryota; kingdom Fungi; phylum Basidiomycota; class Agaricomycetes; order Boletales; family Boletaceae; genus Porphyrellus; species Porphyrellus cyaneotinctus. The sequence goes on along the minus strand of JBBPOF010000122.1, from coordinate 34,099 downwards.
GACTCAATAAAATCAACCACCGACTGGACCTTGACTGCAGACATGCAATCCACCACAAAAAATCAGGAACAAAAAACCTTGTACAGCACACATGGCAACCTTTGCTCTCCAGCACATCTCATACCACAGCAAACTGGGTAACAAACCCTGAGTAGTGTTCTGGGAATTTGGAATCGAGTCAAATTCACCTGTGTTAATCCACCATGGTTGGCCATCATCATATTCACCCTTGTAAATTAGTGCTAATTTACCATACCCTATTCTATGTTAATTAACTGAGTGAATATGACCAGATTCACTGAAATCCACCCTCAATCTAAGTGAATCTCACCCTATGCCAAGAATGCTGGCTGGTGGTGGCTTCATAGCACTACTAGAACCACTTGCGAGGTCATTTCTGCATGAGCTGGCAGTTTCTGCATGAGCCTGGAGTATATCAGTGTCACTGAGGATGTTGCACAGGTAAGATGAGCTCAGGTCAATGTTGTCATGGCTGCCCAATGTGAATCTGTGATGCTCTGCAACAACAGTGGGTGGGATCAAGCTGGCACAACTCATCCAATCAGTCATTTCCATCATCAATTTCAGCACCTACTACTGCAGCTAACCCTGTGCAGTCCAAACAAGATCTTGGAGCAGCATGGCTGGCAGAAGACTTGTCAACAACTTCAGAGTTGGCTCATTTTCCTAATGTTGACTCAACTTCCCACCACTTCAACATTGGCTCGTGCTCATTCTATTATAGAGGCTTAGTAGTGTCATAATGATAAGTAGGACATTACTTACCTTTGTGCTGGGTCCTGCATGATGCCATTGTCTGATCTTGATGTGATCTTATAGTAGTGGAACTTACGCTTAGTCAGAAAATCCTTCTGACTGGCTTGACAGATATTCTGAAAGTGGGTTGGAATGGCCAGCCAACCTGGCAGAGTCTGAATTTCAATGCCTGCACAATGACCACAAACACATAGGTCAGCATGCCTGCTTGCACGCTCCTCATTGATCTTTCAAATGGACCCCCATGGAGGACTTCCACCCACCCCTGCACCTACCCTCCATCCCTCTAGGGGCTGTGGTCAGGGATCCAGAGGTAGTGCATGAGGACAACACCATCAACCACCCACAACTGTCACTCCACCCCATCTGACACATCTGTCTCCAATAAATTCAATATTCATTGGACAAGTGAACAAACCGATTCCCTCATCACATGGCTCCAAACTCACACTGCTGACTGCAATGTTCTTTTTTCAAAGAACAAGGCTGACCATGTTAACACCACAGAGAAACCCATGGGCAAGGACAAGACTGTGATCTGTGGTGTAATTGCTCACTCTATTTTCCATGGAGACCCAAAGTGGATGGATCATTTCACAGCTATGCTGAAAAGGTTCACTATGTCAGTGACCAACCACATCAGTTAGTAAGTCTTTTTTTTTTTTTGTAGAATGTAACTAAACATAACATGGTAGCCTTCATGAAACATTTCTTCAGCATTACTGCACCCTCCATCAAACTGGTCAAGGTGTGGAAAACCTATGTGCTGTGCTTCTCAAAGAATTCCTGTGGTATGATGACTTATATGCCATCTGGAATGGCATACTGAATTTCACTGCAAAACTGACAAACTCTCAACCTGGACAATCTTGTGGTGGCAACTTCCTCAAGCTTATTGTGCTGAACAAGAAAACTTTGCCTGCTGTGCAATTACATGCATCCCCCTCAGCTGCTGGTACTGGCACTTCCACCTCTGCCACTGCTGTTTCCCTTGATGCCATTTCCACTACCACCCCAGCTCTACTAGCAGCTGCAGCCACAGTTGTGCCTGTCTTAGCATAGCATGATACTGATGATATTGACTTTGACATGGGATGGGATGGTGATGATAGATTAGGAGTGGATGAGGAGAGTATTCCAAGTGGAAACCACAATGAGGAGTCCATTACTACCATGCAGAAAGGCAAACAAAAGGTAAGTGTAGACTTGTGGCATTCAATAACACTAACTCTTATTCAAGGCTATACATATGTGACACTGCCCTCACTGTAGTACCATTGGCCACTCCCTCCACAAGTGCAATGAACCTGGATGGAATCATCTCTTCTCCACTCCTTCCAGATGGTTCACCCCTTCCACTGGAGTTCACTCAGGAGGAGATAGCAATGATAGTGGAAGCTCTGGGACATTCCGAGGTGGTATCTCAGGAGTACAAAGGGGGTAATATTACAATTTTCCCCTCATTCACTCCATCTGTATTACCACTATCCACCCCAACCCCTATAGATACTGACAACTTGCCCTTTTGTTTTCCAGACTTCATTCAGTTTCCACCATTTCCTCTTTAGACAGTATATGGATCTGAACCCTCAGCCCATCCCCCATTATGTCAACATCCTTTCTCTTTTTGTCTAGGTCCATCTTCAAAGCAGTAGGGCCCATTCCCTTTTGGTCATGGTGACACAGCCTTATTTCCTTTTCAACTTCTGGAGCCACATCCATTCCCTTTTTGACATGGTCCTTTTCCTTTTCATTGTAGCTTACTTAACCATTCTTGATTCATCATGGATGAACAATAGTACTCCCAAAATGGGATCTCTCGCTTCCATTTCATACTCTGCTCCTCCATATATACCCTGCTGCATGTATGTATAGTAGTTCTCCATCTAGTTCTACGCAATCTAGCCTAGTTTCTAGCACCACTTAGATCCATCTGAGTGAGACCCATCCTCTGCAGTTAGACATGTCTACTGCAAGACCAACCTTCCATATGCCAACGTCTTCAGGTATGAGACCACTGCTTGTTGTTGTCCCAGCAACAAGACCAGAACCCACTGGAGACTAGCCTCAGCATTAACAGTTATCATCGACATTGTTCATTCATTCATCATTGAAATAGGAATAGCAGCAAATATTTTCATGCCCAACACACCTGCAACAATAGAAAGTTAAACTGTGAGTTGAATAGAAAGGCTGAGCTCACGCTGAGAACATTCCCAAATTCATCATTTTGTACCTGCTCCCACCATGAATACAAGCTTTCATTGGATCGAGGGCGCTGGTTAAATGTGACAGTATCCAATCTTAGTCCCAATGCTTCCAGATCCCATATCTGAAACCACCATTCCAGAACCACTTCCAGAACATTCCTGCACTTTTCTGGAAGCATTAGAAGCATTGGAAGTATTGGAAATTCAAAATGTTCTTTCAGGTTTGCTACTACAATATTGCAGGTAATATAATATGAGTATTCCTCTGCCCATAGCATATATATCTTCACCCTGCTTACAAGCACCTCAGTCGTTTCTGCCATCTTAGGCAGCAGCTGAGGTAAGTTCTTTTTACTTAGTTTTCATTTCTAGCTAATGCACTGTAGCACTGGGCAATTCCTACCCTTCTCTTAGATTTTGTCAGGTGATGAGCCCTGTTGGCGCAAGCTAAACAGTAGCACTCAGGAATGACTGAGAATTCCATCTCACACTTCCCTCAGTGCACTCTAGTTCTTTTCAGAACTTACTCCCAGTTCATCTCAAACTCACCCACTTGCATCTGAAACATGTCTCCCTTAGACACCGTTTGTGCAGAAGAAATCCTCATAGGACCAAACAATTATGAAATCTGGAAGGTTTGAATCTCAGCAAAGCTTCACACTGAAAAAGCTTTTGGTGTAGTTGCTGGAACTGACATAAAGCCAATTGTGTCAACCCTTACCACTGCCTCTGATATCCGAGCATGGGAGGAATGTGATGAGAAGGCTCTTGGCATTATCCAGCTATGCATCTCAGACACCCTGCTGATGAAAACTTGCAACCAGACCAGCTCAAAAGAACTCTGTTATAATTCACCCCTATCTTTTCCCTTTTTCCTTTTCCTTTGACTTAGCTAAGCCCCGTTTGGACTTATCTTGTTTCTTCACGATGACTCACCCATATTCCATCCCATTCCATTGTATTCCATTCGATTTGTTATCATTTCATTCCACCATATTCTATTGGATTCCATTCCGCTTATTCAGCCATATGACTTATGCCTGCCCTTAACTTCCTCAGTAGTACTTAAGTTGCTGCTCTGGCACCCTTGACCCTTAAGCTAGACCTACTTGATACTTGCCTTGTATCCCACTTGGCCTCCAAATAGTAGCTCTCTTGCCCACTCCCTTGTTGCTCTTGTTGAGTGAATGATCCCTCAAAACCCCTTGAACCACCTGAGTCCATGGTTGTTGGACCATCCCCTTGAACCCCTTGAACCCTTGACCCTGTGAGCTACACCCCTCGAGTCTACATCAGTCACCATCCATGGCTGTCATAACAAAAGGTCTAGCTTTCCTCTTGAATAACCCTATCATTGAATAGGCCATCCACTCATTGAACCCCTTGAATGTAAGACATGGTGCCTCTTTGTGAGTGCCCCCTTACACCCCAACCATTGATCCAAGACAATCACCGATAAGCCCCTCATTTACAGGCTACCGATGATGAATCATCACCACACCACCAAAGAAGACCCCACACTTGACTTAGCACAGCAACTATACATCAGTGCTACTTTCCCATGCTCCCCCAGTCCACCATCTGCTCCTCCTACCTCTCCTCATATCCCTACACCACCTGTACCTATGTTGTCATCCAAACCCACTGAATTGTGCCTCGGTGCCCCCAAACCTTTTGATAGCAACTATGAGAAAGCCATCCCCTGGCTCAACACCATCGCCATCTACCTCCTTGTAAACAAAGACATATACACCTCCAACTCCAAGCAAGTAGGGTTCACCCTATTATTTATGATCAAAGGAGCCGCCCAGACCTGGGCCACCACTTTCTGCATCCAATACCTTTCTGCCAGCCCTCGCTTAGGATGTGGGCTGACTTCCAAACTGAATTCAAGAAAACCTTCAAATACCATGACATTGTCGGAAAAGCCATTTATGGGCTTTCTACCACCTATATGACAAAGAAGATGAAAAACAACAAAGAAACCTGGGAACCATCCCTTGTTGAATACAATACCCAGTTCAAGAATAAAGTTGCCATCACCAATATCACTGCTGAAGAAGTCCTGATTGGATACTATGCTGCTGGACTTCCCCCCTGGATCATGAGAAGAATCATGACCACTGGTGATGCTGCCCCAACCAAAGTCACAGAATGGTACACTAAGGCCAAAAGGTACCAAACCCAATCTGACCATGCTGATGAAATTGTGGGTCATAACCAAAATGCTGGATGAACCTTCCATCCATTTACCCAGAACACCCCTACCTCTGCCAAAGATCCAAACGCCATGGATGTAGATGCTGTCCAGATCACCGAGCTCACCTCTGAGGAATGCAAGTGCTGCCATGATGAAGGCTGCTGCTTTTGCTGCTGACAGAAAGGAAATATGTCCTCTGCCTGTCCAGACACCTCCCCCACTCCAAAGAAGCATGTCCAGAAGGTCACTAAAGATGACCTCCCCAAACTGGAAGAAGTAGAGGACAACGATGATGATGAAGCAACTGTCTGTCAAGTCTCCTTCACCTCACTGGATTTTTAAAGAGGGAAGATCTGCCAATGCAATCTTCCCCCCTCTCATATACATGTGCACCTGTACTAGTATGCTCTGAAATCAAAGTAATCCAAATCCCCGCTCAACTCATCATACCATTGCATACCATGAAAGTTGTCAACACTCATGCTCTCATTGATAGTGGAGCTGAGATCTCTTGCATAGACTGAGCCTTTGTTCAAATGAATCAACTCCCCACCACTCATCTCAAAGAACCCATCCTCATTTGAAATGTAGACCAAACAGATAACAAAGGAGGACAAGTCCTCTTCACCATGGACCTCTTTCTCAATATTGAAGGAATTGCCCAACAAATCACCTTCTATGTTATGAACTGTGGCAAGGAAAACCTCATCCTTGGCTTCCCCTAGCTCCATAAAGCCAACCCTAACATCAACTGGTCCCAAAGGACCATCTCCCTCTCTGAATCCATTGACGAATCCAAAGTGCTCTACTCCCTCTATGCATCTGACAACGAACAATATGAACAAAAGTTCATCAGACCCTTGCCTCCCCCTCATCATATACACATAACCCCAGAAACCAACTAAGAGCTCTACGATTTCCTTGGAGTAGAGTCAGAACAACAGTGGAACCACTGCACCACCCAAAATTATGCCCTCCACTGCATAATCAATGAAGGAACAAAGACCATCAGCAGGTTTGTCAAATGTGATGGTCATATTATCCCTACCTCCACCATTGCCAAATTAACCCATGCCACCAAACTCGCTATAGCTGCTGAGGCTGCTAAGCCCAAGGTGACCCTCCCCTCCAAATACACTGACTTTGCCTCTGTCTTCGATGAGCCATCCACTGGACAGCTTCACCCATCTAGGCTCTATGACCATGAGATCAACCTCAAAGAGTCTTTCCCCCCCAAAATTGGAAAACTCTATCCCCTTTCCCCCAATGAGAAAGAAGCAACCAAGAAATTCCTTGAAGAAAACCTCGCTGTAGGAAAGATCCATCCCTCAAAATCCCCCCAAGCAGCCCTGTTCTTCTTCATCAAAAAGAAAGATGGCAAATTCTGTCCCTGCCAAGATTACCACCATCTCAATGAACACATGGAACACGATGCCTACCCACTCCCCCTCATCAGTGACCTGATTGACAAACTGAAATATGCCAAAGTCTTCACCAAGTTCATGTGATGAGGGTACAACAATATTTGTATCAAGGATGGCCACCAATGGAAAGGTGCCTTCCTCACCCACAAAGGACTCTTTGAACTGATGGTTATGTTCTTTGAAATGACCAACTCCCCTGCAACCTTCCAATGCTTCATGAATGACTCCTTCCATGATATGATTGCAGAAGGATGGCTCATGATTTACCTGGACGACTTGCTCATCACATCCCCTGATGACGCCATCCATACTGAATGCACCAGACATGTTCTAGAATACATGAAGGAGCTTCATCTTCATCTTCATCTTGAGAAATGCAAGTTTGCCACCTCTGAAGTAGAATATCTTGGAATGATTGTGAGACTGGGCACCCTCACCATGGACCCCATCAAGCTTGACAGGAAAGCCGCCTGGCCCATCCCTACCACCATTAAACAAGTCCACTCATTTCTGGGCTTTGCCAACTTCTACCAACAGTTCATTCAGAACTACTCCACCATCGCACGCCCCCTCATAGATCTTACTAAACTCACCCAAAAATGGGATTGGTTCCTCACTTCCCAACAAGCCTTCAACACTCTCAAGCAGTCATTCCTTAGTCAACCTGTTCTCTGCCTCCCTGATCCCAATGCCCCCTTTACCATTGCCACTAATGCCTTGAAATTTGTGTCCAGAGGGATCCTATTACAAGCCAACTCCAATGGTGAGTAGCATTCCTGCTCCTACCTCTCCCAGTCATTCTCCTTTGCTGAATGCAACTATGACATTTATGACTGGGAACTCCTCGCTGTCATCCACACCCTCAAAGCATGGCAACACTATCTCCACAGCTCCCTATTCCCTGTCCAAACATTCACAGATCACAAAAACCTGACATACTTCTAACAACCCCAGAACCTCAACCACTGACAAGCCCACTGGCTACTTGACCTCTCTGACTTCGACCTTAAAATGATCCACATCCCCAGGACCTCCCTCACAGGACCCAATTCCCTCTCTCACTGACCAGATCATCTTCCCACATCCAATTTGGACAACAAAGGAACTACTCTCCTCCCACCGTCACTCTTCGTCTGAGTCATTGACACCACCATGCACAATCATATTCAACAGTATTCCAAAGACAATCCCTTCCTCATCACCACCCTCCAAGCCATCAATGAAGACATTCCCCCACCCTTCCACTCTCACCTTGTGGATTGGCAACTGCGCAATGGGGTCCTTACCTACCAAGATCACATCTATATTCCCCCTTCCAATGATCTCTGCCATGATATCCTCCACTGCTGTCATGACCATGAAACCGCTGGTCACCTAGGGTTCCTCAAAACCCATCAGCTAGTCGCTGCCAAATACTGGTGGCCTGGTCTCACCCACTTCATCTGCGAATACATAGAAGGCTGTGCAGTTTGCCAAGCCAATAAGGTCAACATGCACCCCACTTGTCCTCCTCTCTCTCCAATCAAGTCCCACACATCCCAACCCTTCCAGCAGATCTCATGCAATCTCATCACAGATCTCCCAGAGTCTTCTGGCTTTGATTCCCTCTTGGTCATGATAGACCACAGCCTTATGAAGGGGGTAATTCTTTGCCCCACTAAGAAGACTGTTATGGCCGAAGGCATTGCCTCCCTCTTCTTCCACAAAGTATACACATGGTTCGGTCTCTATGATAAAATCATCAGTGACTATGGACCCCAGTTTGCCTCCTCCTTTGCCAGAGAACTCAGGCACCTCCTTAATTATGACCTCTCCTTATCCACCACCTATCACCCCCAGTCCAATGGAGAAACAGAATGTGTCAACCAAGAAGTTGAAACATTCCTACAGATCTATTGTGGATCACACACAGCCTCTTGGGCTAATTCTATTACCCACACAGAATTCACACACAATCACTGCCCTCATTCCATCACCAACGAAACCCCCTTCTATCTCATGATAGGATACAAACCCCATGCCCTACCTTCCATTCTCCCAGAATCCTCTGTCCTCACTGTAGAAATTTGCCTCAAAGCCCTATCTGCCACTTGAGATGAAGCCCTTGTAGCCCATGAACTTGCTTGCCAAGTAATGGCCTCCTGCATCCACTCCAAGTTCAAACCATTCCTGAAAGGAAGTAAGGTTTTGTTAGCAGCCCACAACCTGAAACGTGACCTGTCATCTCCAAAATTTGCCTCCAAACAAGAAGGACCCTTCACCATCACTGATGTCCTATCTCCCCTATCTTACAAACTCCAACTCCCATGAACATGGAAGATCCACCCCATGTTCCACTCTTTCCTCTTATTACCCTATTATGAAAACTCCATCCATGGTCCAAATCATCTGAAGCCCCCACCTGACCTTATTAACAGAGAAGAGGAGTTTGAAGTTGACAAACTTCTGCACCACTGCTCCTTCTTGATCTGATGGAAAGGATACACTGCCGAAGAAGATTCTTGGGTCCATGAGTCTGACTTAGGACATGCCAAGACCCTCCTCAATGCTTATAAACACTCTCACCCCAGGGCATTTCCTCCCAATCCCCAAAAATGACTTACCCTTCCACCACCAATGCTATCTGCTCCTGCCTCTCGTCTGTTTCCATCCCTCCTGCCACCACTTGTGGACTCATCCCCATTCCCGACAACCTTGAGCTCCTTGAGCTCCTCCTCACTGATTGCAGCCTGTTCTTATCTATTGAAAGCCAGTTACAAGTCAACTCACTGCTCAACATTCTCTATCACACCCTAAACTCTGCCATCTCCCTCTGCCAATATGTATGTAAAATATTTCATCATCCTCAATGACTCCCCTAAGGACTTCCACCTCGCTGCCACCACCCACCTCTCCTGCATCAATGCTGAACACACTGTCCAGTATCTCTTGACTGTGCTCATACAGCTTGGCATGCTTGATTTATCCATAGAAATCCATGATGCCCTCCATAACAACCTTAACTCCCCCGCTCTTGCCCCTCGTACATATATCTACCCCAGCTCTACCTCATCCTTGGCACCCTGCCACTTCCGCTCCATCCCCTCCTAGGCCTCCCTCCCAACAGTCCTCCTCCTCCTCCAGTGGTTCCATTCACTCTATAATCCTCAGTCCCCATCCCATCTCCGATGCCAGGCAACATGCTCAAGCTATCATGGATAGCATGTGCCTCCAGCTTGATGCTGTCCTCATCTCCAGTCACTCCCGCTATGATCAAGCCTGCTACCTCTGCCACCACCTCAGCCACATCAAATGAGATTGCCACCTTTACAAGTGCCCCTACTGCCACAAGGCAGCCCTGGGTCATATTCAGCAACATTGTCCTTGTCGTCCCTGCTCCCCACCTAAACCCTCCAGCACACCCACCTCTGCTGCCTCCAGCAGTACTTCCCTTGGATCTACTATGAGCTCCAACCCTGCACCCCCACTTGCCTCAATGGCTGATCCTAACATTAATGATGTCATGTCCACCCTCGCAGATCCTAAATGGTCCACCCTCCCTGGAACCCTGTCGTCCCCTCACTACATGCCGCAACCTATCTCACTGCCCCTGTCATTGTCCACTGAATCCTCCCTCATCCACACCCCATCTCCATCTTTCAGTGATAACAACTATGATGGCTTTGACGATGAGGCCATGAGAAACATGACTGGAGAGCTAATTAACCAGGACTTTTACTTTTGAAAGCGAATCCAGAAGCTTCGCCATAACAGGGGGGTAATGTTACAATTTACCCCTATCTTTTCCCTTTTTCCTTTTCCTTTGACTTAGCTAAGCCCCATTTGGACTTATCTTGTTTCTTTGTGATGACTCACCCATATTCCATCACATTGCATTCTATTCCATTTGATTCATCATCATTTCCTTCCACCACATTCTATCGGATTCCATTCCGCTTATTCAGCCATATGACTTATGCCTGCCCTTAACTTCCTCAGTAGTACTGTACTTACAGTGGCTCAAAAAACTGTCACAATGTTTGCATGTTTTCCCCTAAAGCTGATAACCCTCGACAACCCTAACCTGGACTGCCATTATGTTAGTGTATGAAATAAAGCACAGACCATTGGCTTTCTATAGCACCAAGGGCCAAGAGATTTGAATAAGATTTGATGAAATGGCAGCCATTTCAAAATGCTCACTCATTGGGACAGTTGTTTGACTTTAAGTTTTTATTACATATATTAGACCATAGCATGCTGTAAAGTGATTACATATGTTTGGTAATGGTTCTATGATGTCACCCTTATATAACTGAGTGTCAGACAACACATACAAACTATACTATTCCATGTTTATATTCCATCCTCCCCTATAAAATATGATGTCTTTCTTTTCTTTTGGTCTTTCCTTTATGAAATTACTCTGAACACTGGCCCATGCAAGTCTACCATATGCCATGTTCTTCAAAATATCCAGCTGCAGTAGGCTAGGCTTCATGGTGGCTATCATTCAAAGCTTACCCCTATTAATAGAGGAGCTCTTGTATAGTAAATCATCACTAGCAAGGCCAAAAATGCTATTCATGCTATATAATGCAGCATGTCTGTTGTTGATGCTGCTGGCACCCTCCTAATAGTGAGAAATATCCTCAAGGAAGCCTTATAAAAGCCTGTGGTAAAGAAGAAAAAGTGCTAGTTTCTAGTGATCATAAGAAAATGAAATTAGTTTTGGCTCTGAGGTATTAGCATTGGGGTGTGGAGGACTGAAAATAGTTATATGGTCAGGTGAGTCCAAACTCAACAAGACTAGATCAATTGGCCAGGAATATATGTGGAATAACAAGTAAGAGTAACTAATCACTAGCAAGATGAAAGCTATAGCAAAGTTTAGAGGAGGCTCATTGATTGTATGGGACTAACTGCAGTGGGGGTTTTGAGTGCCATAGTTGGTAGAATGAATACTGAACAGTATGTCACAATGTTGAAGAAGAAATTGCTGGAAAGCATAGAGAAATCTAAAATATCACAAAATGTCATTTTCTTGCAACATGATAATGACTCCAAGAAAACATCTAAAAGAGCTCAAAGATGATTTAAATCAAGCTTTTGGACTGGTCTGCATAGTCTCTATACCTTAATCCCATGGAACTTACTTAAAAGCACTTCAAAAGATATTTTATAATCTATAATCATAGAGATGAATTGTATGGTGGAGGATGGAATATAAACATGGAATAATATAGTTTGTATGTGTTGTCTGACACTCAGATATATAAAGGTGACATCATAGAACCATTACCAAACATATATAATCACTTTACAGCCTGCTATGGTCTAATATATGTAATAAAAACTTAAAGTCAAACAACTGTCCCAATGAGTGATCATTTTGAAATGGCTGCCATTTCATCAAATCTTATTCAAATCTCTTGATCCTTGGTGCTATAGAAGGCCAATAGTCAGTACTTCATTTCATACACTAACATAATGGCAGTCCAGGTTAGGGTTGTCGAGGGTTATTAGCTTTAGGGAAAACATGCAAACATTGGGACAGTTGTTTGAGCCACTGTAAGTGGGAGTGACAGTATCCAACCTTAGTCCTGATGCTTCTGGGTCCCATATCTGGAACCACCATTCTGGAACCACTTCTGGAATTTTCCCATGCACTTCCGGACTTGGAATCACTGAAAGGTCTGGAACCACCAGAACCACTTCTGGAACATTTCCACACTTTTCCAGAAGCATTGGAAGCATTGGAAGTATTGGAAATTCAAAATGTTCTTTCAGGTTCACTACTACAATATTGCAGATAACATAATATAAGTATACCTCCATCCATAGTATATATATCTTCACTCTGCTTACAAGCACCTCAGTCATTTCTGCCATCTTAGGCAATGGCTGAGGTGAGTCCTTTTTACTTAGTTTTCATTCCTAGCTAATGTACTGTAGCACTGGGCAATTCCTGCTCTTCTCTTAGGTGAATGAAAGTCATTTCTGCCATCTTAGGCAGCAGCTGAGCACTGGGCAATTCCTGCCCTTCTCTTAGATTTTGTCAAAATTGTTTGGCTCCCTTCCCATATGCCTTCAATTGCTCCTTGAGTAACTTGAGTACATCAGTTGGATGGATCGTTGCTAGCAGGTGGTTACAGCATGCTATAACTGCTTGCATGTTGTCATTGGTTGCTGGGTTTTCATATGTACAGTATCATATTCATTATGCAGCATTCATTGCAAGCTGAGGCCAATCTGAAGTTGTAGGGAAAGAGATAGAGTATCTGGTAGATTAGATAAATAATTCTCAAGGGTATTTAACTTTGTCTTCAATGCAGAATCCATTTTATGAGAGCTATGAGTAACAAATGGAGGAGTGGGGGCTGAACCCCCAACTTCTCTGAGTTCTGTTCCATGAGATCCCTACTTGAACATTATCAAAAAAGGCCTCAGTTACTCTGATGAGATTGACCAGCTTAGTAAGAGCTAGTTTGATAGCAATCAAAATTTATTCAAAATTGAATTTCTGTGCTTGACGTTGTTTGCAAAGTGGCAGAGCAGTTCAGCGAGCCTTCCAACATATAGTTGGAGACTGAATTACAAAGTGGTATACATGCATCAATGATCAATATGACCTGCTTACAGGTTGATTACCTACACAAGGCAGACCTTTGGCACCAGCAAATTTTCCATCATTTACTCTTTCTTTGCACTCAACTTCAACTTCTTTCTCATACAATGGCCCAAGCCGAGAATTCTCCAACACAAGCCAGGTGGACCCCACTGGAGGTTACAGCACTTGTGGATTTTCTCCATGCTTATCGCTTTGAGCTTGGTGATGGAGCCAACTTCAAGAATTCAACACTTTCCAGGGCAGTCAACCATCTCAAGCAATTCCATTCAGATGGGAAGCTGAAAAATGTCAAGAATGTCAAATACAAGGGGGGGTGGTACATTCCTGTTCAGAACCCCAGGTACCTCTTGCTGATTGTAGAATACAGCTCAAGCATACCCTGAACCTCATTGATGAATGGCTCACTCAATCTGGTGTCCCAACCTGAAATATGAATAGGGGTGCAGATATTCCAGATGACAATGTGAAGCTGGGAAAACGATTCAATATGTTTTGTGCAAGGAAGGTATGTTGCTATCAATGTATCTTTGATACACTAACATTCTATGATATCATCAACTAGAATTATGGTGCCATGAGGGAGTTTTGCAATAAGGAATGGGATCTTCTGGTGAAGATGGAGGAGATTGTGCCCACCCATTCTACAGCATCCGGTAGCCATATCCATCATGGTATACATTACATGCAAGCAGACAACATTCATGAAGGATCATCCACCTCTGCCAATGGAATGCCATTTGCTACTAGTAGTTTAGCAGCCACATATGGTGCCAACCCACAAGATGCCATTTCGAGCACTGCAGATGCTGTTACCACAGTGATACAGTCCCTCCAAGACACATCAGCATCTAAATTGCAGCCTGTCCCACAAGCTACTTCATCAATCATATCAGAATCATTGCATTCGTCACATAAAAATAAGCATCCTATTTCTTCCATAGAATCACCAGAGGATGCAGACATTGACCAGTACTCACTACTGTTCTCGCCCACTCAGCCACCCACCTCATCCATATCTGCTGTGTCCTCAGTCCAGAGTGGAGATTGGTGGTCTGCAAAACACAGCTGAACGTTAGGACAAAGCACTAACGTTTCAAGGCAGACAAATGTCAATGTGACATCTGTCACATTACATGCTGTCAATGCTTCCATCCACTACCTCAGCAATTCCATCCGAGGTGCAATCCTTAATCCAAGTGTTGCTGTTTGTAATGCAACCACTCTTTTATATTCTGATCCCAACATACCTAAAGAGTACCATTCATTTTTCTCCCACTACTTCCCCAACAACTCCATGCATGCTGTGTTATTCACTAGTTTACCAGACCAAGCACAGATCGTGTACTTGCAGGATTTGTACAGTCAGTTACATCCATCCAAGCCAGGCTCTAGTACTTCTACATCTGGCCTTCTGTAATCAGTAGTATGTACTTAGTGGTGTATTGCATGCATTTTGGATCCTTGTCATGATATTGCACATCTGATAATGATACTATGAGTATGAGTAACTATGTCATACTAGATTGGCAGATGTCTGCAAGCTCATCCTCAAGATCGCTCCAGTCATCTGGTAGATCCACATCACCTGATTCCACATTACGGCTAGCCAGGATATCTTGATAGCTGTCCCACATCGCCTGAGCAATACCATCCCTCCATTCCTTCACCTGCAGATCAGCAACAGGTGGATTCTGATCTGTTCCCACAGTAACTGCAGGTCCTCCACAGAGTTGGTAGTCCTCACCATCCTCATTGGCATCTGCAATGTTGAAGTCATTGGGATCATGAACCAGAATGAAGTTGTGGAGTGTAGCAAGTGCAGAAGGAATCCAGGCCTGGATCTCGAGATCAAACTGTGGTGGTAGTAAGAGAATGCGGAAGCACCACTTCAAGACACTGAAAACCTGCTCAATCACATTGTGAGCTGATGCATGTCATAGGTTGAACAATTCTTCTCAATTTGCTGGCCTGTCACAACTACCATTAAAACAATTGTGATAGAGTACATACTTATTCACTCACCAGACACTTGCCCATCCCCACTCTGAAAGGTGATATCATATGCCTCAGTAGTGAACCAGAAGTTTGTGGCATAGTGGATAGCCTCCATCAGCAAGGAGGTATTTTCCATCCAGAATGTGGAGATCTGAGGAGATCACATCATCATACACCTGTGCATCTGTTGCTGACCCCTCCCAGCCTGTAAGCATATACATGAATTTCATGTCAAAGTCACAGACAAAGAGCACATTTTGTGATAAAAATCCTTTGCAACTATGGTATTGCCCATGAAGGAAAGCCAGTGGCGCAACAGGAATATAACTACCATCAATTGAACCAACAGCATGCTGGAAAAATGGCCAGAATTTGGGATTGTGACAAATCTTCTGGGGAATGTCTGCTACAGATAGTAACTTGAGGTATGCCATATAAAATGGAGGGCTGGAGAGGGTCTGCAAGATTTTCTTGAAGTATCTGATACAATGTGAGGGTTAGATCACCATATAATAATTGCTTATGATCCACTGACCAAGATATTGTCTCATTTGAACGCTGAAACCATTCTCCAATGTGTTGTGTCGTGAGACCAGTTACATAAGTATATAGGAATATTGCAAGTTGCTCCTCCAATGTCACATTCCTGGAGTCAGAGAGTCCAGACTCTTATAATTCAGCAACTAACTATAAAAAAACATCCTTGTGAACCCCAAGTTCACATTGTATGCATTCTGGGTGCCCAGCTAGAAGTTCCAAGACCCAGGGATATCCAGAGAGCACAGAAGTGTGATAAGGGATTGGATCCTTTCAGACCCCAGGTTTGATAATGTCTACAAGAGAAATCAACAGAACATGTATCATTTTGAGAATCTCAAAGATCAAAAGTTGTCATATATCAGATGAGCAAGATGAGGAATTGCTCATTGTCTGGAGGTATCAGTTAACTGATTCAGTCTCCGACTGTATGTATGTCAGAAGGCTCACCGAACCGCTCTGCCACTTTGCAAACAATGTCAAGCACAGAAATTCAATTTTGAATGAATTTTGATTGCTACTGAACTAGCTCTAACGTCAAATTCACCCCAAATTCACCCAAATTCACCATAGATCATCCCAAATTCACCTGGGTGAATTACTCCATGTGAATTCACACCGACCTAAATCCTGGAACACTAACCCTGAGGTTTTAGTGGGTATTGCACTGCCACGGTCCTCCATCGACTGAGGCAACCAAGCAGATCACTGAGCCTCACACCCCTTACACATCATAAGGCATGCATTAATGCATTTTTCCTCGGACCAATGATCTCTAACCATCACTGTAGCATATTAAGTAGGACTAGTTTAGGCAGTTGCTACATAATAACACTGCTTGTCCAAAAAAAAAAAAAGAAACAGCCCGATTGATGCGGAGAGTGGCGTGCGATATATTGCTAATCACGTGACTTGGACGGAATGACTGTCGGACTCCAACGTCATTGTCTTCAAAGTTGACGATCAGCAAGATGCAGGGTCAAACACCGGTATTCGTGATGAGTGCGAGAATATTCTTCCGTCCTCCGCTAATCGATCTGTTTGCCAGGCACTGCGCCGGAGAGGCAATCCGGCAGAAAAGCGCAAATTTCGAACATAACTGCAACCAAGGTCGGAGAAAACGACCCTACCCACGACTCCCAATCCTCGCTCACTACTTAATAGACAATCGCAGACGTGATCCGGACATGCTTGGGCCCAAAGGCCATGTTGAAAATGATTCTGGATCCGATGGGGGGTATATTGTAAGTACGTCGTCTCTAAAATCGATCGTTTCTTATTGTATTTCAAGGTTGACTAACGACGGTAACGCCATTCTACGAGAAATAGACGTCGCCCACCCGGCCGCCAAGAATATGATCGAACTCAGTCGGACTCAAGACGAGTGTGGGGACGGAACGACTAGCGTGATAATCCTCGGTGAATTTTCCTCGATCTCGTGCATCCGACAAAGTTTAATATTCATCTAGCCGGAGCAATCCCTCGCTCAGCTTGAGTGTGAGTTATCGCGCAGTGCAAGCGTATCCTCGAGTTTAAACCCGACCTCGTCATCACAGAAAAAGGGATATCGAGTAGGTCTTTTTTTGCGATCACGAATTGGCTTAGCCATGATCTGGTACAGATACGGCTCAGCACGTCTTCGAGCGTGCTAATGTTTCCGCTATTCGTCGCGTCCGCAAGTCCGACAACAACCGGATTGCCCTTGCCGTTGGTGCCACGATCGTCAACCGAGTGGAAGAACTTCGGGAATCCGATGTCGGCACTGGCTGCGGACTGTTCCACATCGAAAAAATAGGAGACGAGTGCGCACATCGTGTTCGCAAAACACTTTCCAGGACTCATCATTCCACTCCACTACAGATACTTCACTTTTTTAACCGCTTGCATCAACCCAAAAGCGTGCACAATTTTACTTCGCAGGCCTTCAAAGGACATCCTCAACGAAATCGATCGTAATCTAGCCGATGTCCTCTCCGTCGCGCGTAACGTTTACTTCAATCCTTTCGTTGCACCGGGCGGTGGCGCAACCGAAATGGCGATCAGCGTCGGATTGCATGCAAAAGCACCGGCGTCGAAGGCTGGCCGTTCCGAGCCGTCGCAGACGCGATGGAAGTCGTTCCACGAACGCTCGTTCAGAACAGCGGCGGGAACACGATCCGCGTATTGACGGAGCTACGCGCGAAACAGGGGCGTCGATGGGGACACGGGTGAGATCGTGAACATGAAATCGTACGGATTGTATGAAAGCATGAGCGTCAAGGTGCGTCGCGCCGTGGTCGCGCCGTTTCGTTACCGTTGTTGATGGGCAGATTAGATTCAAATACTTAAGACGGCGATCGAGGTTCGTGACGCCCTACCCGCTAGTCGTATTGGACTGATACTTTTATTTGCAGGCGGCACGGATGTTGCTCCGCGTGGACGATGTCGTACAAGCTACGCGTAAAGAAAAGGACCAGCAGGGTCCTCCACCCGAGGAGATGGCCGAGTGAGGGAACATTTGTAAGGAATAATGATCGATGGATCATATGTACATCACAGCCGCACACCAAGTACGCCCCGAATTCAATCCGATTCTGTTGTTGAATATGTCCACGAACCGGTGAAACGCTCACCCCTCGCGTTCCCCTACCACTCGGACGTGATGCATCCACACGCCGAGTTGGAATGCATCTCCATTTCAGTGTTTCCATGCTCCACGAGGGCGTTATCGTACCAGCAAGCTCTCTCACTTGATACGCGCCTCGAGAGAACCTTGCCAGTAAGTATGAATCTGCATGCACTAGTGGCAACGTACCGAACGAATACATTTGGTCCCCTTGCCAGTAGGTGCCAACTATCCGTACGCTTCCTTTAGGTTCTTCTCCACATTCCTATAACAAATTAGACCAATTTTCAGCGATAGAGACATTTAGTATTTATGGAGAACAAACCAAGCGAACTACATCTCGCTTATACTATAGCTTACCTTCGACAGGTAACTCGATAGAGGTATATTGATACTCTCATATACACTGATACCCTCGAAGTAGCTTCCACACTACTTCAGCTCAGGGCTGCTTCCGTTGAGCATAAATTCATATATATACCGTGAAACACTGACAAGTTCAGCAGCGGCGTTCTCAAAGCCTTGGACCTTGGCGTCAGACTACCCGGGTCCGTCTGTCCAAGCAGGTCATCCAGTCTACCGTTCATGCTTCCCTCAATGGATGAACGACTCAGATGGATAGTCTTGGACTCACTAATACATTGTGGTGGCATCAGCGAAGTGCATCCATGTTATCTACCACAATAACGAACTGCCGCAGACCTCCCAAGGCCCTCGCCGAGACCCGTGCTCCAGTCTATATATTGCATAGTATCCACTTCCCGAGCTCACCTGGATTTCATATAACGGCTCGAAACGAATTAGCTTGACGAGGTTTCTTTCCCCCATGGAAAGACCTCCTCTGTGATTCCATTTATGTGCTGCAAGCTGGCAGCTCACAAACATGTCAAGCAAGGTTTCTGCCGACTGCAACTGCAAGTCGGCATTCCCAGATCAACGCAACATGCAATGGCATACAACATTTTTAGGGTGTCATGAAACATAGCAAAAATGTGTGAAAACAAGGTACCGTCCACGACCCGCTTACACCTCCTTGACCTTGACGGTACCGCGCAGCAAACCAGTCTGAAAACGGACCCGTGTTTAGAATTGTGGGATCGAGGCCGCATGGAGCAGTTACGTACCCGGCGCGCAGCGATGAGACCGGCTTTCTGTCCAGGAACGGCAGAACGTGCGATCGTAGAGGCTTTACCAATGTGTTGGTGATTACCACCACCATGAGGGTGGTCAACGGGGTTCATTGCAACACCACGAGTACGAGGCCAGCTATGAGAAGGTAGAGATCAGCGCCGTCACCGCGCGCGTCACGCATGCGACCCGCACCTGTTGCGCTTAGCCTTGTACTTGTGGTAAGCACGGCCAGCCTTGAGGAGAGGCTTGTCAATACGTCCACCACCAGCAACGATCCCAACCGTCGCACGCGAACTCGCTGAGACGGTCTTCTTTGCACCGCTGGGAAGACGAATACGTGTCTTGTGATCCTCAGGAGAGTGACCGATGATGGTGGCGTAGTTTCCGGATGTACGTGCGAGTGTGCCACGATCACCGACTTTTTCCTCGATGTTGCAAATGATGGTACCTTCGGGACATTGGCCTACGGGAAGGACGTTGCCAACGGTAAGGGTGGCCTTCTTGCCGCAATAAACGAAGGCGCCAGTGTGGAGGCCCTCGGTCGCGATAAAGGTTTCCTGGCGAAGTTTATAGCGATAAGGGTCGCGGAACACGACACGGGCAAGGGGTGCCCCGCTAATCAGGTAAGGATGAGCGACGGACCCATCACATGCAAAGGCAGTCGTACCGGCCAGGGTCGTGAATGATTTCCTTGACGATACCACGAATGTATCCGTTTCGCTCGGCATAGTCGAGAGTGCGAAGTTTTGCGGGGGCCTTGTTGTGGTGAGTGTGTGCCTTGAACTGGAGGACAAACGCATTCAGTGGTGGGCAGCGTTGGTGACGGCGTGCGACATACGATAGCGTGCGAGCGCCTCTGTGCCCTGATGACCCGACCCATCGTTTATCTGCAACGCGGTCAGTTGCTTGTCCGATAGATGGAATGCAGGTAAGAGAAAGGTGCATCCGAACGAAGGCCCTAGTGATCCAGCATGCGACACCACCGATTTCGATTTCGATCCCGGTCGAACCAACATAGCGGGCGAGTCCTCGAAGGACGGCAACGACGCAGACTCGGACATACTCACACTCTATGTGTCTTGAGGGTACCGTTGTTGGCGTCGTGCGTCGTGCAGTCTGATCGCAAACCTGAAAGTTTAGACGGAGATTGAACCAAAGATAGGGTTAGGGTTACTGCTCAGATCGTAAATTTTTGGATAACATATCGACGTTGACAATCGCAAGGTCATCTAGATCAAGGTTTGGGCCAGCCTTGGAGGGTGAATAAATGGCATACGGTACGATTCCCACTTCTTTGACAATTTACTCTAAAGAACGACCCTTGTTTCTTCAGGCGAATCAGGTCATCGTGGCGGATTTAGAGGGAGAGGCGGCGGTGGACGTAGCGGAGGAGCTGCTGGACGCGGCGCTCCTCGAGGGGGTGGACGTGGTGCGTTCCTTGTCTCTTCCGCGTCTTTGGATCTTACTTGCGATATAGGTGGCGGCATACGCGGTGGTGGCGTTCAAGCTCGCGGCCGAGGTCGCGGCGGCGGCGGTCGTGGGGGTGCAAGAGGTGCAAACCGCGGAGGCGCCAGAGGTGGGGCTAAAGTCATCCTCGAGCCTCACCGACACCCCGGGATTTTCATCGCGAGAGGCAAGGATAGCTTGTTGGTCACGAAGAACCTCGTTCCAGGGGAGAGCGTGTATGGGGAAAAACGGATTACGATCGAAGGGGCGGAGGAGGGGACCAAGGTGGAGTATCGGGTGTGGAATCCATTCCGGAGTAAGCTGGCGGCAGGTGTGTTGGGTGGGATGGATGATATTTTCATTGCGCCGGGAAAGAAGGTGTTGTATTTGGGCGCTGCAAGCGGTACGAGTGTGAGCCATGTAGCAGATATCGTTGGTCCGGTGCGTATTTTCGTTGGCGTGTTACTTGTGTTACTCAAGCTGCCTTTGTTCCACAGGAGGGCGTTGTATATGCGGTGGAGTTTTCTCCTCGGTCGGGTCGTGACCTAATCAACATGGCGAAAAAACGGACGAACGTCATTCGTGAGTAGAGACCCCTTGATTCGCGGTGGTTCACTGAGAAAGCACTAGCCATCGTCGAGGACGCTCGTCTGCCGAACAAGTATCGCATGCTCCTCTCGACCGTCGATGTGATCTTTGCAGACATCGCCCAACCAGATCAAGCGCGTATTGTCATCCACAATGCGCAGTATTTCCTCAAGGATGGTGGTCATATCGTCGTGTCTATAAAAGCGAGCTGCGTCGACTCCACCATCGCACCGTCTGCCGTGTTCTCGCAAGAAGTGCAGATGCTCAGAGCGAACAAGCTCAAGCCTATCGCTCAAATTACGTTGGAACCGTACGAGCGCGACCACGCAATGGTGACCGGTAAGTACGACATGACTCTGGATTGCGGATGGTCGTTGATTCCGCATGTAGCTCAATACCTTCGCCATCTGTAAGATTCCTTTTGTTGTAGAAATTACTTCTGTTCATACAAAATGTTGTTCTTGCTACGGAACTTTTTTTGTGCCATCATTTGAGTATGGCAACGGCACGTGTAAATCCCTCTGGGTGCCAAGTGTCCCTGTGAAACTGTTCAACGCAAACCCATCCCGCCATTCCTACTCATTCTGTAGGGGCTGCGCGAGCCCAACACGAAGCGGAGCAATAGCTGATGACACCACCCCAAGTCGAAATAAATTTTGGTAGCACAACGCCGCGAACCTCATCCGACTTTGAAGAGATTTCCTATCCTTTTCAACCACATCCTTGGACTACCTCGACCACCCAGCACGAAGAAATTCTTCCTCTGCACTACATGGCCGAAGACATGTCAGCAAGACGACGCATTGCGAGAGGGCCCGGGAGCAGCGGGGGATTTATGAGCGAGGACGAACAGGAAATGGAGACGCACTACGACGACGGAGGAAAAGACGTCTACTCCAAGCAGAGACTCACAACCGGTCGGGTCAACAGCGGGCGGATACACAAGCCGTATTCGCCGCCGCCCACGTCCATCGTACGTACGGTTCCGTCGCCGCAGCACTCCCTCTGACGACTGTCACAGACCGAATTCATCCAACAAAACTCGGAGCACGTTCCACCTGCAATATACACCCTCCTCTCCTGTTGGACGCGCTTTCATAAAATCGGGCTTGCGAACCTGGTGGTCTGGGACGAGGCTCACTTTGGCAAGTTCGGGTCGTACTACCTCAAACGCGAATTTTATTTCGATGTTCACCCGCCATTGGGCAAGATGCTTGTTGGGCTCACCGGTCTCTTGACGGGTTATGACGGGAGCTTCGAGTTCAATAGCGGCGAGGTGTATCCAGAGAAAGTGCCATATGTGGCCATGCGCGTGCTCATGGCGACGTACGGTGTCGCTCTCGTACCCCTTGCATGGTACACTGCCGTCGAGCTGGGCATGAGCCCGTGGGCATGTCATTTGGTCGTGCTGATGGTGTTATGCGGTATGTCATCTATTTTCTCTACCATCGTCGCTGATTTGATATCATATCGTGCCCCAGATGTTGCATGGTTATGCATTTCGCGGTTTATTCTCCTCGATTCGATGTTGTTATTCTTCACCTTCACTACCATCTTTTTCCTTACTAAATTTCATAACCAACAATTCCAGTGAGTTGGCTCTATGGATCATTTGCAAAGGCTCACGCGTGTGTTGCACAGTTCGTTCTCTTTCGACTGGTGGATGTGGCTCACCCTGACGGGTATCTCGATTGGCTGTGTGACAAGGTGGGTTCATCCGCGTCGTGCTCGTGGCAATTCAGTGATCATCCTCAACTGCGTAGTGTCAAGTGGGTGGGATTCTTCGTCACTGCTGTCGTTGGTTTATATACGATCGAGGACCTATGGGACAAGTTTGGCGATCTGCGAATGTCTACTGTAAGGCCTTTGTAGCGCATATAAGCTACCAAATCCCTACTGACGTCGTGTTTTCAGCGGGATCAGCTGCATCACTGGGGTGCACGTGTTCTCTGTCTGATCATCTTGCCCATTCTCGTCTACATGACTAGTTTCAAAATACACTTTCTCATCTTGAACCACTCCGGTCCTGGCGATGCACAGATGAGCTCTCTCTTTCAGGCACATCTCGTCGGTAACGACTTTTACAAGAATCCGCTTGGTTTGTGTCACGTCTTGGTTCGATGGTTTGACTGTGCTTACGGAACAAATACGTTAGAGATCGCATACGGTTCCAAAGTCTCGCTCAAGAACATGGGCTGGGGCGGTGGTCTGCTCCACTCGCACATTCAAACGTATCCGGTCGGTTCTACGCAGCAGCAAGTAACGTGCTATCATTACAAGGACGACAACAACCATTGGGTCGTACTTCCGACCTGGGACCAGCCCGAGTACAATCCGAACGATCCACTCAAGTTTATTGGTCACGGGGATGTCATCCGCCTCCAGCACGCATCGACAACACGAAACCTTCACTCACACCCAATCCCGGCGCCCATTACCAAACTCAGCCATGAAGTTTCTTGCTACGGTAACGCGACCGTCGGCGACGTGCATGATAATTGGGTTGTCGAAGTCGTGGACGATATGAGTCAAGGCAGCCGTGCTCATGTGACTCGTGTGCATTCGCTTACGACGCGATTGCGATTCCGACACCAGGCGCTTGGATGCTATCTGCGTGCTGCGAATAAGAACCTACCGCAATGGGGTTTTAAGCAGGTCGAAGTCAGCTGTATTCCAGAAAACGACACAAATGATGCTCATACATACTGGAATGTGGAGAATCACTGGAACGATCGACGTGCGTGTGGCGTGTTCTTGGCGGGGTTTCTTCTGATGTCGGTTTTCAGTTCCCCCTGGCAATGTGAAACTATACAAATCGTCGTTCTTGCGCGACTTTTGGCATCTCAACGTGGCTATGATGACGTCCAATAATGCGCTCATACCTGATCCGGACAAGGAGGATATCCTAGCATCGAGTCCGACGGACTGGCCGTTCATGCGGTTGGGTTTGCGCATGTGTGGGTGGGGCGACCACCAGGCGAAATACTATCTCTTGGGAACGCCGATTATCTGGTGGGGTGGTTCTGTGAGCCTCATCGTGGCCCTGTCATTACTGGGATTTTATCTGTTCCGTCAACAACGTAGATTCGTCGACATGGATGCACGTGAGTGATTCGTTTTTCGTACTTGGCGTGGGTTTTGACGAGGATGACAGAGGGGTGGGGACACTTTTTGTATGTGTTCAAGATTGCGTTTTATGGCTGGTTTTTGCATTACGGTGCGTGGTCGGAGGATCTTGAAGCGATCATATCTAATTGAACTCCATAGTGCCGTTCTTCATCATGGGTCGGGTGACATACATCCATCACTACGTGCGTGCTCCCCCGACTACTTTCTCCTCCCCTGGGTGACATCTCACTCAATAGCTCCCAACGTTGTATTTTTCGGTGTTGATGTTTGCGCACATCCTTGATCACTGCATCTTCTCGGCGCGATGGAAGGACCGCACAAAGCGTGTTGCGTTTGGTGTCGTCGCCTTTTCGATCGTGGTCAACTTTTGGTGGTTTAGAGGGGTTGCGTGGGGAATCAACGGCCCGGTCAACGACCATTGGGGGTTGTTATGGAGAAAGGTGGGTAGCTTACCCTTTTTTTCGGCTTTGGGCCCTGTGCTGATGGGGCCGTGGATGGGATAGACCTGGAACATTTATAATGCGTGAGGATGTATACTCCGCATGTGGTGGGGGACATGCTATACGAGTTGGATGGACAAAATGGATGTGCTGGCACAATGTAGTAACTCGATTTGTTCATCTTGCAATGTCACCAGTACTGATGTAGTAGTCTCGAAACCCGACGTTCCGTTTTAGGAAGCGAAAGGGCTACGCCCGAAGCAGATGCTTGTCACATATGTCGACAAGTAGTCAGCAATATGTCTATACTGGTCAATACAAAAATAATATAGTAAATAAACCATTTGTGCCGACCTTATCAGTGATCTGAATCAGTAGCACACATGCAACTTGCTCGCCAATGTACCACAAATCAGATGACGAAGACGACCTCTATGGCCTGTTCTCAAGCCAACACATTCCCACCAGTCTTGTGCATGATGTCAATATCAACACAGACATCAACTGGCTCATCTTTGGAGGTGATGATGACAACTTGGACTCCAATCCTCCCATCCAGTGTGCCAATACATGCTACCTCCATGACCATCTCAGACCTATGTGACAAAACTAAGAGAAGGGCAGGAATTGCCCAGTGCTACAGTACATTAGCTAGGAATGAAAACTAAGTAAAAAGGACTCATCTCAGCCGCTGCCTAAGATGGCAGAAACAACTGAGGTGCTTGTAAGCAGGGTGAAGATATATATACTGTGGGCAGAGGTATACTCATATTATGTTACCTGCAATATTGTAGTAGCAAACCTGAAAGAACATTTTGATAATTTCCAATACTTCCAATGCTTTCGATGCTTTCGGAAAAGCATGGGAATGTTCCGGAAGTGGTTCCGGTGGTTCCGGACCTTCCAGTGGTTCTGAGTCCGGAAGTGTGTGGGAAAATTCTGGAAGTGGTTCTGGAATGGTGGTTCCAGATATTGGGATCCGGAAGCGTCGGAACTAAGGTTGAATACTGTCACTCCCACTCAAGTGTAACTGTAGTCCCATAGCCTTGACAAATTTCCAGTGTTGGTCTCTCACAAGTGGTTTTGTGAGTATGTCTGCCACCATGTCTCCAGTTGGAACATAATGGACAATTGCTTCTCCTTTTCCAACAAGGTCATCCCAAACAATGTGGTACTTCCATTGGATGTGTTTGGTCTGTGCTCGGAACTGTGGATCACGGGATAGGATTATTGCAGCTTGGTTATCACAGAACAGTTCTGTTGGTCCCTTTTGTGGATGTCCAATTTCATCAAAGAAGGTTTGAAGCCATGCCAGATGTTGTCCAGCATTACTAAGTCCAATATACTCTGATTCCGTGGTTGAGAGCGCAACCATGCTTTGTTGTTTGCTGGACCAGGACATAGGTCCACAATTACTAATAAAAAGAAAACTGGAAGTGGACTGGGAGCTGTCTGGATCCTGGGACCATCCAGCATCGGTATATCCATGGAAGTCTAAGTCCATGGTGAGCTCTGTTCCATCAAATCTGAGTTCCATGTCCTTTGTGGCTTGGATGTACCTGAGGACATGTTTTGCAGCTTCCCAATGTATCAGTTTGGGTTCTGAGCATGAGGTACATTAAGGATCTGATGATGGTGAGATATGAGACTTGGCACCCTTCAATGACTTGTTCTGGAATGATCTGGTCATCTTCTGGATCAGTCGCAGAGAGTTGGGAATTGTGTGCCATAGGAGTCCATATAGGCTTGCAGGTGGACATGCCTGTACGTTTTAAGACAGTGTGGGAGTATTGCAATTGAGATAGGGAAATGGGTCACAATTTGCAGTTATGCTCAATCTCAATGCCCAAGATGCACTTTGCCTCTCCAAGATCACGCATCTTGAAACTAGCAGAAAGTTTCTGTTTGATGGAGTCCATAAACTTCCAAGTGGTGGCAGCTAGGAGTAGGTCATCAACATAGATGACAAGGAAGCAGATCTGTCCATCCTTTTGAAAGACATAAAGGCAAGTCTCTGCATCTAGATGGATGAAACCAAGCTCTTCAAGTTTCTGATCCAAAGTCTTGTTTTAAGTTCATCCTGCCTGTTTGAGCCCATAGAGAGAATGTTGGAGTTTCCAGCAATATCCAGGCTGGATTGGGACACCTTCTGGAGGTTGCATATATAGGTCTTCCTCCAGTTCCCCATTGAGATAGGCAGTTGAGACGCCCATTTGATCCAACTCTAGGTCATGTTTTGCTGCCAAGGCAATTAAGGTGTGGACAGAGTCAATATATGCCACTGGAGCAAAGACTTCTTGATAATCTACACCTTCCTTTTGAGTAAAACCTTGGGCAACTATTCAAACCTTGTATCGTTCCACATTTCCATGTTGATCTTGTTTGATCCGGAATACAGGCTTGGATGTGATTGGAGTAACTCCTTCTAGAATGAGGACAGTCTCATAGACATGATTTGAGTTTAGACTTTGGAGTTCTTCCTCTACTGCTGATTTCCATAGTGCTGCTTCCGGTCTGAAATAAGCTTCCTTTAGTGTTTTCAGCAGGGATTCATCAGAGTTAGAATTGGCAGATCTAGCAAATATGAAATCTTCCATGCTTTCTATAGATGCAGAGAATGCTTCTGAAATTTCAGGTTCATCTTCTGGAGATTCTGGTGGTTCCAAAGGTTCCAGATGATTCAGTGATTCCAGTCATTCCAGGTGCTCAGATTTTTCACATTGATTTTCTTGTCTTTGTGCTTCTTCATCTAGAGTGCATTGATATTCTCTGTTTTTGTTTGCTGGTTGACATTGTCTATTGCTCTGATATGTTGCTAGAGCAGGAGGGGGAATTGAAGCTGGAGGTGGTGGAGGAACTACTGCCAGAATGGCCAAAACCACTGGAATAGGTGCAGCAGATGGAACTTGTGCTAGAGGAATGTCTAGATGGAGTTGTTCAAGGTGGTCTGCAAGCTCTTGAATCCCAGGGCTTGCTGGTCAATCTAGGATATTTACACCAGCCACATCATCATCTCCCACTGGTCTGGGATTGGATGGATGTTGGTTATCATCATCATCATTGTGGTTATAGTTTGGTTGACAGAGTTGCTCTGGAAGTAGACCCTCCCACTGTCCCTCAATAGTGGGATTGTTCCAAGGAGCTGATTCTGCTTCCAGAATGGTTCCAGATTCATCAAAAGTAACATGTCAGCTAGAGATGATGGTTCAATGTTCTAAGTCAAGGAGCTTATAGGCTTGCTGTCCGTAAGTGTATCCAATCATGATACACTTTCTTCCATGTGATTGGAACTTTCCTCCATGTTGTTCTTTTGGTGTGTAGGCATATGCTGGACATCCAAAGGGTCAGAAGAAAGTGGGTTCAACCTGTTGGTTGAAGAAGATTTGGTATGGAACCTTCCTATTGATTCCAGAGGCTGAACTTCATGCAGTGACATATGCAGCAGTGGCCATGGCATCAGCCCAGAAGGATTTTGGAAGCTTGGATTCTTCAAGCATTGTATTTGCAAGTGTAGATAGCATCTGGTTCATTCGTTCAGCTAGGCCATTTTGCTCTGGGGTGTATGGAGCAGATGTTTCATGAAGTGTTCCGTCAGTTTGGAGTTGGTCTCAGAATGCCTTATTGACATATTCAGTTCCTCTGTCACTACGAACAAATTTGACATAGGATTCAGAAAAGTCTTCCCATCCCACTTCCATCCAGAAGAGAGTTTGAACGTCTTTCTTCCATTGGTTATAGATTTGTAGTGCTTCATTTTTGTGCTTCATGAAGTAGACCCAAGGAAAGCAAGTGAAATTATCTACAATGACAATCCAAAATCTGTAACCTTCCCTGGATCTTGGAGTTATGGGGCCTCCAACATCTGTATGGACCATTTCAAGTGGGCGAGTGGTGTGAGGTCCTTCTTGGGGTTCAAAAGGCAATTTCTTCATTTTCCCAACAACACATGCTTCACAGAATGAAGGGGTGCCGACGAGTGTGTCTATTCCTTGGAGTTGTCCAGATTTCACCATCTGTTGAATGCAGTTTGTAGATATGTGGCCCATGCACTGATGTAAGAGATTTATGTCTACTGTGGCATGTGCAGCCTCCTTTTGGTTATTAGGGGTAACACTTGCATGGTACAGTCCATTTTTGTGGGCAGCAACAAGTATGGTGTTCTGGTCCTTCCAGATATAGCACATATCAGAATTGGCTGGAAATGCTGTAGACAATCCAGCAGAGGCAAGTCAGTTTACAGAAATGAGGGAGATTCAGAACTTTGGAATTAGGAGGACATTGGATAGGATTATCTCATAGTTGGTTCCAGATGTTCTTGAGATCAGTGGTACCATTCCTATTCCTATAGCTGCAGCATTTGAGTTATCTCCCATGGTTACCAGACGAGGAGGATGTAGTGGTCGGTATGTTCAGAACCAAGAGTGATGAGGAACAATGTGTGAGGATGCTCCAGAGTTGATGATCAGTGTGTTTCTCCCACTGTCCTCAGGTTGAGATGACAGATAAGCATGAATGTGTTGCATTGCAGAGTGGGATACATGCTCATTAGCTATAAGTGTGGTTTCCAGAGGATCCAGAGTTTCCTCTGCTGTGTTTGCTTTATCCTTGCCCTTTTCTGACTTTCTAAATCCACCCTTCCTTAGCTCAGTGACCCACTTCTTATATGTGTTGCAGTCACAGCTATTGTGAGTCATAGAGAGGGGTGCTCACACTAGGTGGAAGCATCTGAGGGATGAGATGAAGGTTTGGTGCTTCTGGTCTAGGAGGCTTTCATAGCAGACTCGGAATGACTGGAATAATATAGCCGGGAATCTTTGGAAGTGATGTGGGTCTCTATGGCATCAAAGGTGAGTTTACTCTCTTCCACAGTGTTCACCACAGAGGATTTGAACATTTCCCATTCCAGAGTTTTCGGAAGGGAGTTGAGGAAAATGAAAGAGAGGACTTTGTCGTCCACAGAGAATTTCATCCCAGCAAGGCAGGTTTCAATGGTCCAGAGTGCAGAGATATGTTCAGAGACAGCAGAGGTCCCATCCCATGTACTGCTGAAGAGTTGTTGGAAGAGGTAGAAGGCGGAGGAGATGTTTGGAGTCTCATAGAGCTTTATGAGCACATCAAAGAGTTCTTTTGAGCTGGTCTGGTTGCGAGTTTTCATCAGCAGGGCATCTGAGATGTGTAGCTGGATGATGCCGTGAGCCTTCTCATCGTGTTCCTCCCATGCTTGGATATTGGAGGCAGTGGTAAGGGTTGACACAACCAGCTTTACATTAGTTCCAGCAACTATGCCAAAAACTTTTTCAGCATGAAGCTTTGCCGAGATTTGAACCTTCCAGATTTTGTAATTGTTTAGTCCCATGAGGATTTCTTCTGCACGAACAGTGTCTGAGGGAGACATGGTGCAGATGCAAGTGAGTGAGTTCGAGATGAACTGGGAGTGAGTTCTGAAAAGAACTGGAGTGCACTAAGGGAAGTGCAAGATGAAATTTTGAGTTGTTCCTGAGTGCTACCATTTAGCTTGCACCAACAGGGCTCATAACCTGACAAAACTAAGAGAAGGGCAGGAATTGCCCAGTGCTCAGCCGCTGCCTAAGATGGCGGAAATGACTGAGGTGCTTGTAAGCAGGGTGAAGATATATATACTATGGGCGGAGGTATACTCATATTATGTTACCTGCAATATTGTAGTAGCGAACCTGAAAGAACATTTTGACAATTTCCAATACTTCCAATGCTTCCAATGCTTCCAGAAAAGCGCAGGAATGTTCTGGAAGTGGTTCCGGTGGTTCCGGACCTTCCAGTGGTTCCGAGTCCAGAAGTGCACGGGAAAATTCCAGAAGTGGTTCCAGAATGGTGGTTCCAGATATTGGGATCCGGAAGCGTCAGAACTAAGGTTGGATACTGTCACAAGGGCTCAGCCATGTTTTTGTTGGGCGTGGTCATGACCCTCAGAGGCATCAACAACTTGAATGCAGGTCAGTGCCTTGGTAGATGATCGCTTATGACTAGTGTAGCACGGCGTGAACATCGATCAATTCTCAAGTGGTCTATGTTCCAAGATTTACAGGCCACACACGGGGCTGTCCATCCAATCCTCCGAGTCGACACACTTTGCCTATCGCTCCACACAATGGGTGATCTGGATGGTTGGGGTTGTATGCCCAGCGGGCACTGTTGATGGGGATTTGGGCAAAAGCCCGAAGGGCTTTTCTCCTGTGGAGCAGGCCCCTGATCTGTGAGGGCTGAGGTGAGCTGCGAGGGCAGGTGGGCAACCTCACAGCAACCGGAGCAGACCAGAGACCCGGTCCCCAGGACAAGGGGGGGAAGCTGCGAGATCCTGAATCTGATGCTCTAGAAGATGTGATCAGAGTCAGAAAGGGAGTGGAGGGAGGGGAAAGAAAAGGGCAAGAGCCCTCAACTGAGGGTGAAGGTGTGCCCGTCCTCAATGAGGATGTGGAGAGAGGACAAGTGCGACACAGTCACATGCTGCATTGCCACTCAGCAAAGTCCTCATTCTGCAGTGCCACTCGTGCCTCGCTCCATCACAGACTACCCAAATTTGCTTCTTGTTGACATTCCATAATCAGGTACATCAGGACCAACACCCTAGCACTGTAATGCCTTGTAAGGTATTACCAGGGCTTATAATCGACTTGTCATTTAAAAAAAATATATGGTAATTACTAATTATAAGGCATTATTACGCTAGGGTGTTAGTCCTGATGTACTGTAGCATCAACGGTCACCGACTGACGAATCCTCTCGTAGTTGACAAAGGACCAGTTGTTCGCGGTGCTACCACTCCTGATGAGGCACAGGCAAGATGTTGCTGGAGAGGTTCGTATGGGTTGCGTGGCACAGTGCCAGGAACGTGTATGCCTGTTGGACTCTATGATTGGATATGACGAAGGGGTGGAAGTAGAAGTGAGACCATACTCATGAGTCACCACGAGCGAGTGAACAAGGGCGGCGTTTGATCGAGAGGCATGCAAGTTGAGATTACAAGTAATGGGAAGATCAGACGATCCTATGGTGACCTTTTTTTTCGCTCATTCCGTCCACTTCGACCGCTGATCTCTAAACATTGCGCTCTGTTCGTTCTTTTCGCCCTTTGTCGGCCTTCAGGCGGAGGAAGTGGCCACATTGGGTTTCGTGCTACCTCGTCCCTTTCTGTTCGTCTGGATGGTGCACTCCTCACGACGCCGCTCATTCCGATCGCACAAGCTGAGTCTTTCTCTTCGTTTCATTCACTCTCTTCACTCGGTCACTCGACGGTATTTCTGTTGCTTACTTTTTTTTCAATAGCGAGTCGGCAATGTGATCAGGGCAAAGTCGCCGCGTCCGCGACTCTGTGTGCTCTCACACTCTTGGCCCCCGACCGTCGTCGAACGTGGGTGCGGCACCCCCCGTCGTGTGGTTCGCACTCCTTCTGTTCGATCCGTTGTGTGCGAGCATGAGTACATCATGTATTTCCAGTCGCGGGGTCACCTGCCCCAGGCCGCAGGAAGTTTCCCGCCGGGAAAAGGTCACCACGCGTCACCGCGATGGCCACCAGGAGCCGAGTACATACACCCATCCCAAACCGATCAAGAGTCATATGCCCTAACAGGAATTCAAGCTCCAATGTCGACGTACATGGCACGCCGACAATCAAGAAGTAATTCATTTGGCTGTACAGCTTGTACCATAACTAGTCTATCGTCCCGCTTGCGATCAATTCCACTGCAAGGTTGAAGAATGACACCTCGCCTCGTGTCACAAAGGTGGCAGACTTCCAAGTCTCTCCAAGCACTCCAATACTAAACCAAGTGCAATCAACCCAAAACTCTCTGGCCCAAACTTTTCTTCAGTAGCCTTGTCGAGACTGAATCTCCATGCGCCCTACACAACAGCGAGCTTCTCTTGTATTTCCTCATCCGAGAGATCCTCCATCCTTCCGACGAGCTGTTCCTTGACTTCGAAGACGAGGAATCTCACGTTTTCTTTCATCTCTTGTGCCCTGTTCTTTCGGTACCGCTTCTGTGTGGACCTTGCCAAGATAGTCCCGATGACGAGCTCTTCTTCACTCAGCTGGACCCCAGGTACATTGGATAGACAGTATGTGCTCAATATGTATGTGAGCTCTTCGCGATACATCACGTACAAAGAATCTAACCATGTCATTGATGTGTGGCCAGACAACCTTGGCAGGTGAAGACAGACGAGCTGATCGAGTCCTTTGGTGATCGGATGAGTCTCTGCGTTACCCTGGTGTTGGGGAAGAGCATCTGGTACGTCTTCCAGAGTAATTGCGTGGTAGAGGTGACCAAGCGCACGATCAGATTTGTAGTAATCTGAAGCTCTGCGCTGGTCTTCTTCCACGTTGTACCAGTCGGGTTTGAATTTAATGAGCTCTTGTGGCATGTTAGTGATATCCACCTTGTTCCCATTCTTTGGGTAGTCCACGGCCCAACTGTGCATCTCCGCCAGCTGGAGGCAGTATGGATCACACGTCCCAAGCTTCAGCGTATTGTCAGCTCAACCGGCTCAGCAGCGAAGTGGAACAGTACATACTGTGAATTGGTCTGTTCGTGGACTAACTCAGATGACATTATGAGCATCCAGGGAGAGTCCACTCACCTGCGAGCATAATGTGTTTAGTGGAAATCAATCCCTACCGATCATTTTCGTGAGTACCTGGATGATGTTAAAGACGAAAGGCATTCTTTCGTACCATGACATCTGAAAGGATATAGTTGATGATGAAGTCACAAACATCATCGATTGTACTTGGTCTGTTGAGCTTGTAGGGTTCAACCGCCGGGTATGAAGCAGGGTCATGGTGTTCTGGGACTAGGAGATCTCCATATTTGATGACTGCATACATATCGCTGAAAACTTGTGAGTTGCATTGCTGAGCTCGGTTTGATGTCTAATAATCTTATACATGCCGCAGAGGGGTCTGCGGCCGGAAGCGCCTATACCATGGAAGCGCTCTTTTTCTCACGCTTTTTCATTCTTTTCCTTACAC
>JBBPOF010000121.1:0-44396 GCA_038091315.1 Porphyrellus cyaneotinctus | reverse complement strand
CTTGTTAGAAATTGGAACCGGTTGCAAGAAAAGCTGTTTCCTCGCTAGGATCCCCAGATCTATTAGTCCTAGCTACGTCTAGTATGCCTAGCTAGGTCTAGCTAGAACTGGGCCAGTTTGCTGATGATAAGCCCACTAACCGTGGAAACTTACCGTGGGTAAATCGGCAGTTTTTGGTGCAACGCCCTGGCCAAGTAAGTAGGCGCTTCGAGGGCTTCGAATCGATCAGCACAGGTAGTTTCGTACATGATCTTGGGCGCGTCAAAGCCTGGTTTGGATATTATACAACACAACATTATTCCGTTACATTTCGAAAAGCCAAGTTGTCAGTTCTCTCCGCTGACGACTTGAACCAACTGTGGTGGCATTTCCGACTGTGCAGCTAGTTTGATAAACTCTGCACGGAATACATACATGGGACATGAAATTTGCACGGTAAGAAAGCTCCAGTCTGTTGTTCACCCTCGACTGATCAATCACATCTTAATCGAACGCGATCACTCGATGTTTAATACTTCGCAGGTACCTCCAAGATACCCAGGCGAGTGTTCCCGAGCAACGTCCCTGCATGTTCGTCTTGTTGATTGTATTTTAAAAGATTCCCGAGTGGAAAAAAGCCTACATGTAATGTGTCGACTTTCCTTTTTGTCTCTGACATCGCGCTCACTGCTTGGAAAACGTTTGGAGTGACACTTCCCCCTTCAACTTCATTCGACAGAGATTATCGTGGGCTCAAAGCATACTTGAAAAGTATACGAACACGGGATGTGCAAGAAATCGGTCCGTCGTGTCCTGTTGCACACACTGAGGTCGATCATACCCATCATTTTGCTCGAGCCAATGAGGCGATATCTGATGACTGCCAAGGTGGGAACGCTCTTGAAAACTAGATTTTCCTGAGCACTTTCATGAATTCATTATCAGCCATTGCAGAGGAGTACCCGAATCGAGGAAATACCACATCGGCGCGCATCGCAAGCCCACCAGTTTCCAGAGTTGGCTCTATAACACACAGCACCACAGATTCGAGTGACCATGGGTCGACTTATCCTATACGGCATAGAACGAGCTACCATGGAAGTAAGTGATAAGTACAGTGTCAATGGTTGATTTCAGGATCTCACGAACTGCCTCAGAATCTTCTTTCAGTGTGACGTTGACACTTCCGATGCACATGTCCGGTTCAGCATCAACTGCACCGTCTCAACAAACACCGCTATTGACAAGAACCTCAGGTATTCTTTCTCTTCATCCACTTAGGTTGAAGCGCAGTTTCAGCTTGGTTTTAGCAGGATCCCTCACGCCGCCACCTTTGCATACAATACTTGCCAACCTGCCCGCCACCCATTCTAAGTTCTTTGACATGTTGGATGCCGAACTAGAAAAAGTAGAATCATTTTATGCCGAGAGAGAAAAGGAGATGAGTGAACATACGGAACAATTAAGAGAACAGCTAACCGAACTTGGGATACACCGCCAAATGCTCTATGTCGGTGTACTTTGCTTTGAATTCCGGCATACATCATTGACACGTGATCTGTTAGGAATCATCTGCACAAACGAAGACCCATGGCTGGGCCAAGCAGGCACAGCTTTCTGTTCCATTCACATTGTCGTCGATGATGCGGTGGTTGCCAGACAGTAGCGCGGAGCACGAAGGGTCCGATCAGACGGCTTCTGAATCGGGACGGCAGGGTGAATAAAATTTTATGCCGATGTTTCCACCTTGTCTCACGATTACCAGGACACCGTAATACTGCGTCGCCTCCATCCTTAGGTGACACTGCGGAGTCGCATCAACGCTCGAGCGGCATGATACAGCCGTTTGATGAGCAAAGGCATCCCATTGATCCTCAAGGGTATGGGCATGCAAAAAGGCGACTCCGAAAGGCCATCATCGAGCACTACCGGTACGTAGGGACATCATATCTCCTTCGAAAATTGGCTGTCACAATGGCGGCCCTTGCGCGCAGCGCTGTCATTATCTTCTGGATCCCTAATACCATGCTAACGTGCGGCATGCATTTGTAGTGGCCTCGAGGCACTAAACAATTACAGAGTGAGTCTTCTTCCCCTGAATATGCGTCACATGCTCACGTTCTATCACTTTCAAATTCCCTTGATCGGATTCGGGATCGTGTTTCAACTATGGTCCATTCTTACGCGCTAAGATCCTTAATAGCATCGGCTTCCGCAAAGCGCTGAAGAAATATGACAAGATTACCAAGAATTCTGTTTTGAATGCGTACATGAACGAGAAAGTATGCCGTTCGGGCTGGTAAGGGATGTTGCAACAACTGAGCTCTCCATGATCTGTAGGTGGAACCTTCGGTCTTCGCCTCTGGTGCTATGGTAAGCATGATGCTCAAAGAAATAGAAGATCTTTTCGCGATGCGATTCGGTACGTTCCTTCCCCTCCCCACTTGAGCGTTGCGGAATTCGCATATTTGAACTTCACGTCACTGACACGTGAACCTCGCATCCAGAGCGGGGAGACAGGAAGAAGGCGCTGGACCGCCTTCGAGTCGAACCATTCGTGAAGACACACCATTTTAGTACCTTCCGCTCTGGATTGTGGCTAGGCCTAGCACTTCCTGCGATCGTCGGAGGTATTTTTCTCTGTATGAATCTCTTTCGGGGTTGTTCGATGGTGTCATCCTGAACCTTTATTGGTAGCCCTCCGGGAGTATACGCGAGGGTCACTCCCATCATGGAACATCCTGCTTTTCATTTATTCGGTCTTCCTTCTTCCATTATTGATGACGCTATTGATTGGCGTCAATCTTGCTGTATGGGCGCGCGAAAGAATCAACTACGTTTTTATCTTTGGTGCGTGACGGACATCATACTCTGTTCCCTTTTTGACGGACTGCGCAGAACTGAACCCAAGATCACGCCTTGATCACCATGAATACTTCGAGGTGGGTGGTGTTGTATGTTTACCTCACGCCAGGCTGATTTTGACTCGGCGCAAAAGCTTCCTTCCTTTCTCTTTTGCACCCTCGCGTATGCTTTCTGGTTCTCCATGGCACAGATCGGCCCCTCACTTCTGTGGCCCTTGATCTGGCTCGTTCTCACCCTCGTCGTCATGTTTATTCCAATCCGCGTAAGTTCTTTTTGCCATTCCTGATTCTGGTTTGACCCGAAATTATGTCACCGTACGCAGAATTTCATGTGGGGACCCGCACGTTGGTGGACCATCAAGAATATAGCTAAACTTTGGATTGGCTGGCTATGGATAGTGGAGGTTCGTTATGAATCATCCATCACGCAAGTTAGGTTTCTGATCACCGATTTCCTTTCAGTTCACCGATTTCTGGCTCGGGTATGTTTCCCGATGCTTTGTTTCATCGGAACTACCTCACTCTGTCGCCATCAGCGATCAGTTTTGCAGCCTCGTCTATTCTGTTTCTGGCATGTACTTCGTGGGCTGCTTCTATACCCGTTTTTTTTCCATGCCACCCGTGACGAATCTTGACTCCTCGTCGTACATTGCCCGGAATACCTATCTGCTATCGCTGGTCGACAATTCCCATGTACAAGAAGCATGGGAAATGTGTGGCACGGCTCGGAATTGGGTATGGTATTACCTTCTCGCGATACTGCCTTTCTTGGTACGTTTCGTCCAGTGCCTGAGGCGATACCGAGACTCGCATCTCCACACCCACCTGATCAATGTATGAAGCTTTGTTTGTTACCAGTCATCCGGCATTTACCGTCTCGTTTCAACAGGCCGGAAAGTATGGAATGGGGATAATCCATTATTTCTTTTATTATTACTGGAGACACCTAGGTGAGTGCGAGACTGATATTTAACGCGCGTCTAATCCGCCACTTAGAGATGACCCATACTGGCGTGAGCTACATCCTATGGTGCTTCACGGGGTTTGTTTATGCGACGTATGCATGTGCCTGGGTAAGTGCCTCCACCTGTATCGATTTAGGCGACCATGACATATGTCTCAGGACTTTTTGATGGACTGGTCCTTGTGCAAACCACATGCTCGGTACCCACTGCTTAGACCGGAGCTCGTCTACAAATCACACATACCGGTACGCCATTATCGCCATTGATCTCCTAAATGCCATTAACGATCTCCTAGTCTTACTACTTTGCTTTGGTGCGTTCCGCGGACGTTCCTTCTCGCACACCCCATCCAAACGCGTCTTCATAGGTATCCAACCTATGCATTCGTTTCCTTTGGCTGATTTATATAGCCGTCGACGCACCTGATATCACTGTACGCACGTTCATCGTTGCCAGTCTGGAAATATTGCGAAGGGTGCAATGGAATTTCTGTGCGCCTCGTTTGCATTCCTTGGAGACCACGACTGACCTAGTGCGCGATGGTATCAGATCGTCTCGAGAACGAACACCTGGGTAACATGGATCAGTATCGCGTCGTGCGCGAGGTGCCGCTACCCTATCACTTTGACAGCCATTCCAACGAGGAGGAAGAACATGAGGAAGAGCCTGCGCCTGCCAACCCACCTTCGTGGTTGAAACGACAGACGCTCCGTCCGAGACGTGATTAAGGGCCATGGTTAGAGCATTAGCATTGTGTGCGGATGGAAGGGTCGCGCCGACTTGACGCGTCTACTTGGCAGGCTGGGCTCGAGGGGTGAGGCTATCTTATACCCGAGATTCAGGCCAGCAAACGTTGCTGCGAAAGCCAGTCGAGAAATAGAAATACTGACAACGGTATGCGCAAGGACATCTGTTCGAAACGAGCTGCGAACAACAGCTTCGACAAAAGAAAAGATGCGCTTCCCATGCTCACCTACATATCTCTATTGTTTGGGTGGGGTAACGCCAATGGAAATAAGGAGTCGTACCATCTGACATGCACTCTCCCGGTATGCTCTCTGACGGTGATAGTAATATAGTTGATTCGCCGGAGTCTTCGGATGATCTACCGTCCAAGTCAGCGTTACGACGACTTATCCGTAGGGTCGTACTAGCGTCCTTGCGATACACTCGTGTTCATGGATGTCTTTCTCCAGTGCACAGCGGATCACCACATCGTTCAAAGGCCCTGAGGTAGTCTGAACATGCTTTGCAGCATTTGCTTGGAGCACTCGCAATGAGCCACGGCCAATCCTCCATCGGGGTTCATGCATCATGCCAGAGTATGACAAAAAATCCACTTGTACGTGTCCAGTGACCGGATCGGCATAGCGATACCTCGGCTCAGATGCTCAATTTTGAAAGCTGATGCTACGAGGGAGTCTGGTATCGAAACTACATCGTTCGACGAAATGACGGCAGTTCACCGAACGTAAGCTGCCATTCCAAGTAAAAGCGTTTGCAGAGATATTCTAAGTCAATGAGAGGGGCTAATGATAACTGACAAATGACATTGTTAGATCCGTATATGATGCGTACACAACAAACAGTGGCATCTATGTGTATCGAGCGGCTGCTACCTGGCACTGTAGAGATTTGACAGTCAGCACACACAAAACAAAGAGCACAAGACCGGCACATACAGCCTTAAGCTGTTCAAGGTAATACGAGCAGCTTTGCAAGTCCGCCGTGTCCAAGCAACGGGTAAAGTCCTTGGCCTGAACGTCACAAGCAGGGGCGGATTGGAAGGATTGGTGTTGCACTGGAGGTGCTTGCTCGGCAGTCGTCGCCGAGTTGGACCCACCGAAGAGCATGTGAGAAATGCCGTGACCAACGACCGAGCCTGCTGCAACGGAACCAGCAGTGGCGGCCATTTGCGCAAACATCCCTGGTTGACCAGACTGAGTAGCCGCTGCAGGTGGGGCAGGGGAATGAGCAGGGTTTGCGTGTGCCGCTTGTGGGGGCATGGCGGCAGTGTGAGCACCCCGGGATTGTTGCGCAGGTGCAGCAGCAGGCCTCGGTGCAGGACGAGACGAACGCGAAGAACGCTGAAAGAAAGCAATAAGTAAGGTATGACTCCCGAGAAAAAACTGTGATAGACTCACAGGCATGTTAGATGGTGGTGGTAAGAAACAAGCCTGGGACGACTCGACTTTGCCGAATTTTTGTCACAGGTCTGTCCTTTTATAGCTACTCGCCGACGCGCACATGCGTAAGAGGCCCGGCAAGCTCCGTGGGAACACCCCGGAAGGGTCCGGATTATGTATGTTTTTGGAAATGCCTCTTTGAACGCTCACGTTTTCGAAGGAGATTTCGGACTACCCCAGCGATGGCAACAGTTGGGTTTAGAGCATGGACACACCAGCCCAACGTTTGGCACACCGTCCGTTTGCGTTCGTACGCAGCGATGGTCGTGAAAAGCAAGCAAAAATCTGGACCATCCAGCTCTCAGGCGTCCCGGAATGCTTCACCGTCAGTCAAGGCGGAACGGCAACCATCTGATGGCAAGGCAAAGAAGCCCAAGCCCAAGTCGCAGCCATCATCGCTAGAGAGCGCTGCAGAGCAGAACCTTCAAGCAATGCAAAGCATGAAGCGGTTCAGCAAAATGTATGCCACGGCCGACGTATGGGGGACGGAAATGACAAACCTGGGTATGGCTGCCACTCTACTCTTGTCTGGCCACACAGTTCATACGTTTGTCAGATGCGGAGATACCTTATGAGTTGCGTCCGATGTTCCGTTCACTCACTACGACACCCATGTTTGCTCCAACTAACTTCTCGTGTGTATTATGATTGTAATCGTTGAGAGTGTGCCGACATTGAACATTACACGACACAGAGATCTCTGGCATGCGATAAAACACAACACACGCAACTGGATGAAGAACTCGTACAGGTGCGCTTTTGCTCATTTTTGTCTACATTTAGCCTTCAACATGCTGTCTCCATAATTTCAGCATGTTCGTTATGGCGAAAGCCAACGCCTTTGCAGGAAGAAATGTACAGCTACACGTCAAAACATTGGGTCGTATATTGAGCGTACAAAATAATTCGCCAGACGCGTTGTTGGCACCATTACGACAAATAGCGCTTGATACCTATCGCAAAGTGAACACGTCTGTCGCAAGGTATGCATATGATCGATGTATCAATCCCGTGTTAGTCGTAACCTCTAATCATCATAGGGGTCGCGAAGACACTGTAAGAGAGTTCACGTCGGGCCCATTCCAGGAAAAGACGATCAAAGCTATGCGTCGGCGCGAAAAGGATCAAACCTGGGCTTGGAACATCACGAGCGATGTCTCAGATGCAGCACTGTTTCCCAAGTCAAAGAGCAAGTGATTTCTTGCGCTTCGAAACCGATCCTAACGTCCTTTAGAACGGAGAGCACCCACACCAGTGGACATTGTGTCAATCCGAGCAGGTGAAGTCTATACCGAAAACACAGAACCCATCAATGGCCATCGTCTGCTTATTCAGGCTCTTGTCAAGTTCGATACGACTCATGTAAGTAACTCTCTGTCGGCCTCTGACCCGCCCCTGACTCGGCCTCGCCACAGGAAATAGACATTACCGACAAACGTGGGCAAGCCGTGATCTCGGACCTTACTGGCACTCGTAAAGTCGTGCAATATCTACTGTTAGAAAAGGTGGGATGGTACGACACGCCTTGGAAGATCAAGGACCAATTCCACAAGGCGTAGTAGAGTAATTCTTTGCTTGCTGTTTCAAATTAGCTTAGTGTCCTGCGTAACGTACCGCTTCAGACTAGTAACAGAAAGACGCCGCACAATCCTCGTATAATACATAGTACGAGTTCAAGAGCAACACGGGGCTTCATCTTCTTTCGTCACCCGAGTCCGCCGTTGCAACATCGAATGAGAGGTTCAAGATCCAATTTACACCAAAGGCGGTCGAGGGGGACTCAGAGAATACCCAACGTGTTTGAGCTAGGGACTCGGAGACAAGTGTTAGGCGCGCGTTTTTGATCCAGGCAGACCCTTACCCTCCTTTGTTGCTAACCGTCGTCAAATTATAGCTCTGAATGCGTAGAGTTCGTCAAAGCTGCTTTGCGGAAGACGCTTATCAAATAAAGGGAGTTGTGCCCAAGGATTCCTACCGCCGGACTGTCATATCGACTCCTTCGGGTTGGGTATCATCTTGATCTATGTCGGCAGACTGTCACGATAGCCAAAGCCCGCAACTCGATACTGTCTTGGGCGCTGAAATAGACCATGAATTGAGTGGTATATACATGAGTAAATGCGACGACACCTGGAATAGACCAGATCAACGCCGGAGAGAGAGAGGAAAACATATATATATATAGGTGGTGACAAATGAGACGGGAGACCACACAAATGCACGATCAGGGGCTTTTTCCTATCCTGACACAGACAAGTTCTCGCTAATGGCAAGTCTACTTTCCGGTTGCTCCCCAAGCCTTTTGGATTATCATGGGTCGAACATGAAGACTCCACATTTATCCGCTCGCTCATACTACTAGCATACATCGGAATGTAGTTTATAGACTGGTTGCTCGTCATCTTCGCTACAGGGCCCATGCCAAAGCACATCGGATTCGTAATGGCCCCCACCCCTAGCACCTCACCCTCACCCACCTCGCGATAACCGCGACGACGCGACGACATGACGCCATGACACCGTGCCCTTACCCTCACCTTTGCCCTAGCACCCTCATCCTCTCTATCGCCCTCACCCACCTCGCGACAACGGCGATGACGCAATGCCACGCTCGCGCCCTCCATCAGTAGGACGGAAAGTGGTCAGGACTCGCTAGGACTAATCGGCGGCTGCTGGCCAAGAAATCGACCCTTAATTTCCTTCCTAGCCAGCCATCCTCCAATCAGAGCCCGCAAATGGCCTCGGTTGTGCAGGTTGAGTGAATCCCCTTCGAATCCCCTTCGATAACATTATAACTAGTCCTCCTGATGAGTCTCCCTCCCCCTCTCCCTCCCCCTCATCCTCTCTCTCATCCTCACCCACCTCGCGACAACGACGACGCGATGAC
Source organism: Porphyrellus cyaneotinctus (assembly GCA_038091315.1). NCBI lineage: Eukaryota > Fungi > Basidiomycota > Agaricomycetes > Boletales > Boletaceae > Porphyrellus > Porphyrellus cyaneotinctus. Next base: position 35,515 of record JBBPOF010000121.1, on the reverse strand, counting down.
GCGTTGGTGCGACCATGATGCATTCCCGCCCTCTCCCTCTCCTTCGCATCTCCTCGCGTTTGCCTATAATCACTAATGCAAACGCTGACAATGCGTTTGCGCTCGTGTTCGTATGCGAACGGTCGGGTCGTGCACCCTTTGACAACGTGCTCACCCCTTGCGCTCGAGGGCTTGCGAGCGTGCGCTGTGCGCGCACACACACTCGTTTGCCGTCGCTGTTGCCCGCTTCCTCACCTGACTGTCATGGCAAGCAAATTGCTAAATGGTCTCATTAGTCAACGTTAGTCAACTTTAATCTAGAGTCAAGCACATGATGTTACGGTTATCCAACCAGGATGTCACGAGTCGTGTTGTTGAGTTGGCAACCCGCTGCTCCGTTACGATAATCAATTCTACTCTGTTGCAACTGCCTGTAGGGATGAGGTTTGTTTGTGTTGTTCAGACGGGTTTCTTACTTTAACTTATGTATCTGAGACACAAAGAAATGTGATGGCATCACAGGACTAATTTTTTTTCAAGCAGGGTATAGAACTACATTACATGTTATCACAAAAGCTAATTAAGACATTGTGATATTTGGCCTTAGAACGCTTTAAACCTATATACAAAAGCGACCGTATGGGTCTTCCGGGCCAGCGGTGCCAAAATAGCATCAAGTATAATTTCAGGATTTCTTATAATGCCTTATATGCCCCTCGTAACTATGGGTCCTATGGAGAATAAGTAAGTGTCGGACTGTCAACAAAGTCACACATCACACCGTGACAGCTCGACGAAAGTGGTCAAGCGCGCCACTCGGCAATTCGCACAGTTGTATCATATGGGTTGTAAGGTTTATTGGTTTGGTACAATCAATAGTGTAGGTAGAGAGAGTAGTTAATTACGCCTGCAGGTACACTACAAGTCTACGATAAGTCTAGGGACTTCCGTATGACAATGTAGCGTCTTCACGAGGGTGACAAGCGGAATCCGATGGGTGCACAGCCTCCGAGCACACGCGTGTACTAACAGTTGTTGCACAAAATAGATGCGGTGGTGTCGAACACGTTAAGAATGTGAGGCTCCAGCGCTTGAGTATTGAGTGCACACACGGCTTGAAGACAATGGTGTCGGACATGAGTTGTGATGTGCTCCTGTCCCCGACATAAACAAGCACTGAGTCCTCGATCCCCTCGGTCGATCTTCCACTCTGAGGATCTGGCCCGATTGGGGTGTAACCATTATATCGGCTCAAATATACACAGGCTAGTCGGTACAAAGTCACTATATGGGCTCCTGCGGTACGGTGAACAGTCTCACAAGTCGACTTTGACTGTCACCTGATTTAATTGTTGGAGTATATCATTCGCTACCCTAATACATACTTTATCGTAGTTGTATCTCTCTCTTCGTCCGCTATCGCGAATAACATCTGCCATCGTTCGTCACGCCTCATCCGCAAGTCGCGTTCCCGGCATACGACTTTTCAACATTAATCTCGTCGCTGATCCGGAGATTCTTTTACACCAGTTTCGCTTTCGCATGGTCAGGCCATCGGTAGGACGGAAAGTGGTCAGGACTGGTCCGAACTATTCGGCTAGTACCAGAGTCCGCAAATGGCCTCAATACTGCTATCTACAACAACCGCCTATCTCCAGGTAGCAATCTCACTATCTCACACACTCGATCACAACAGGGAATCGTCAATGAGCTGGTCCCCAGCCTCTACTTTCCTGTTTTGTCGTTTCGGCATGAGAGACATCCATCTCCTACTCTTGATCTCTGCGCCTCTATTGCCGAGATACCTTTCGGATTCAAAGTGCCAATCATAGGTGGCCCGTACGAAGTTCCCTATACCATCACAATATTCCTTTAGCTGTGAGACCAAGGGCTCATCTAACTTGGGGAGCGCAACCATGGCAGCGTGGAACCTCGCCTCCATTTTAGTGTAGTGGTCTTGCACCCACAGTATGGCGCCATTCACGTCGGTACTGAATTCTTTCATGGCGATCGTGATAATGTTGTGGTCGTCGTCTCCGTTCGACTGCTCTTTATTGTAGGATATGATGTCCTTCATAATGATCACCGTGAGTCTCGAGTATAATGCGATTGAATTGTAAATGTTACTGACGTTTGCTATGGTCATCATGTCGGTAGCGGTGGTGATTATTTCTTGAACCGCCGGGTGTGAATGAACTTCATCGGGGATGTCAAGAGATAGCTCTAAAAGAGCAAAGAAAGCATCCGCTGCAAATGTACTTCGTCGGACACCGAAATAAGTCTTGGTATCACGGATGTGCTGCACGCTTCTATCGATGGCCTGCTGTAGGGCACCTTCAAAAAACTTGTCGAGGGCGGCAACAAATCTCTTCTGGGACTGTTCGGTCGCGCCACTCTGAATCGCACGTTCCCAGAATCTGTGGTTCAAGAATAAATCTCACGAAGACCTAAGGGAAAACGGAACTAGCGGGCACTTACTGACGCATCATTTCTCCAACGACCCATTCTCCTTGGAGTCGCGGCTTATGCGGGTTTCTGAGAGCGTCCACAACAATGTCCTTCTGCTTCTGGACCTCCGATGGCTCTGAAACATCGGAGTACTCGTCGATGACGAAGGTACAGCTTAGGAAATCGCAACAGGCCCGGAGGTGCCCTGACAAAGTAGTTTGATATCATTTGGTCAACAGGCCTGGTTACTTACGTACCTTTATTTGCCAACGGATAACACATGGTGCCACCGTGAGCTATCAGACAGTGTAAGTCACGGTGTTTGCATCAGCAGGGTGATACAACATACAAATCTTAGAGCGATTGAAGGCATGTTGTATTTCTGGGGTGAGGGCACCGAAGCTCTTGAACCAAGCGGCAGATTCTTTCTCTGTGTCGACATCCGTGTTGATACGAGGAGGATACGGCCATCTTGCCAGAAGGTCCGGGATGAAAACTCGTGGTTGCAGAGTCTTTGCCTGCAACAAAGCCATCGATGATGCTAAGGTGGCCACTCGGAGACTAGAGCAAGGTCAAACTTAGAGGTGAGACAATTGACGGAGCGAGGAGAAGCAAGTGCAGGGTGTCATTTATACGAAAAACTTGTGGGCCGTGCATACCCATTTAAAGGACTCGGGCCATTGGATTGATGTGACTTATGGCGATGCTGTGAGTAATTCGCAGGTGAAACGTCTGCTAGTACACAACAGGCGAAAAGCACCGAGTCGCCGTGCATGATCAGTCTGGATACATTGGTTTATGCAGTGCTCATTTCGAAATCAGAACCATCAGATTGGTCGGGCTTCATCTGCAATGATGGGCGCAGATTCTGTGCGGAATCCGCAGGTAATTTCTGGTTAGCTCAGGGTCTGGATTACGCACATGACTTATAAGGCTTTATGTGTAGGTAAAGCAGAGGGCCTCCAATATTTCTTATAGATCAGACTGATTAGATCTGATACTTTGAAACTCGCGGAATCAGGTAGACATGGTGCTGCTGCAACTCGGCTCGGCTAACCTTTTTTGGTGAGTCGCTGCCACACGACTTGACTCAGCTCGGCTAACTGCCAAAGTCGGTTATAGCCGCATTTTGACTATAACCAACTAGAGCACACTCTAGTCAGTTCGAACTGCATAAGACATCCTTCAAGTTGCTAGTATGTGACTACAGGTGAACATATGAACATGAGCTACACATCTGTACAACAGTCCTGAGCCCCAACCAACACCTGCAGCTGCATGGCACCACCTCTGACATACCAAGATATAAAAATGTGATAAAATATTGTATGTGCACTATGGTCAGTGCAGTCTTGCACTGCACCAAAGCATGGTAGATTCAAATGTAGTAGTCACAAATGGATTGCCTGGTGGTGTTTTCCTACATGAGACAACAAATAGTCAGAATATACTTTCCAGAAAATGATCAATATTACTTAGACTATCTGGGGTGCCATCAGTTTGGTTGTTCTCTTGTGACCAGGAGTAAAGGTGATGGACTGTGATGTAGGGGTAACTGTGCTGATGGCAGGTGTTGAGATGACAGAAGGGGAATCTGGGTCTGGAAGGGATGAGAGGGTTTTTTTGGTTTGTGACCTCATTTATTGTCCTTTGGGGCAATGCCCCTTGGTAGACAGTACATATGGGTAGGTAGTATCATATGTAATTCTGGTGCTGTGTGCATGGATATTAAGTTGGTGGCCTAAGCCATGTAGTAATCCAGGTTATTAGAACTGTGGTTTCTATGGAGGTCCTATGCTTTGTATTGGCACCAGAGTGCAAGTCTGCTTAGGGGTTGACCAAGTCTGGTAATAAGGAACAAGGTCCAAAGGTGAATGATGAAGTCCGGAGGCAGGCGATGAAGTCCAGAAGTGGACAGTGATGTCCAGAGATGGATGACAATGTCCAGAGATGGATGAAGATATCTGGAGGTGGACAAAGGTGTCCAGTGTGTTATGACAGCCACGGGTAGTGACTAATCATAGACTCAAGGGGCATAGCTCCGAAGGTCAAGGGTTCAATGGTTCGAAGAGAGAGAGTCCAACAACTGTGGACATTGTGAGGGTTTCAAGGGATGTCCACTCAAAGGGAGCGACGAGGGAGTGAGTGAGAGAGCTACTATTGGCCAAGCAGGATATAAGGCAGGTATTGAGTAGGTCTAGCTTGAGGAATAAGGGGAGCCAGAGCAGTGACTTAAGTACTACTGAGGAAGCTTAAGGGCAGGCATGGAAAGACTAGCTGAGTAAGTGAAAAGGAACTGGATGGAATGTGATGGAAGGAAGCGATGATGAAGCAAGTGGAACATGTCAGAAGATGATGGAACAGGGATGAGTCATTGTGGAAGAAAGGAGATAAGTCCGAACAGGGCTTAGCTACGTCAAATAAAAGGAGAAAAGAAAAGGATAAGGGTAAATTGTAACATTACCCCCTGGTTATGGTGGAGCTTCCAGATCCGCAATCAAAAGTAAAAATCCTGACCAACTGGCTCACTGGTCATGTTGCTCATGGCTTTGTTGTTGAAACTGTTGTAATTGTTGTCACTGAATGATGGGGATGAAGTGCAGGTGAGGGAGGACTCCATGGACAATGACAGAGGTGGAGAGATGGGCCTTGGGGTATACCGCAGGGACAACAGGGTGCCTGGAAGGGTGGACCATCCTGGGTCTGCAAGTGTGGATGTGACATCATCAACGTCTGGATCTGGTGCGGCAGCAAGTGGGGGTGTGGGGTTGGATGCCATGGTAGATCCGAGGGAGGTGCTGCTGGAGGTGGCAGAGGTGGGCACACTAGAGGCCTTGGGTGGGGAGTGGGGATGACGAGGGCACTGCTGTTGGTTGTGTCCAGGGGTGAACCTGTGACAGTATGGGCATTCATAAAGGTGGCAGTCCTGTTTGATGTGGCTAAGTTGATGACACAGGTAGCAGGCATTATTATAGTGGGGGTGACTGGTATCAAGGATGGCATCGAGTTGGAGGCACATACTTTCTGCGATGGCCTGGGCATGTTGCTGGGCATCAGAGATGGGGTGGGGGCTAAGGACAATGGGGAGAACGGAGCCATTGGAGGATGACAAGGAAGATTGTTGGGAGAGCAGCCAAGGAGGGGATGGGATTGAGGCAGTGGGGTGCCAGGGATGAGGTGGAGCTGGGGTTGGTATGTGAGGTGCGAGAGCGGGGGAGTTGAGATTGTTACAGAGAGCATCATGAATTTCTATGGACAGATCGAGCATTCCGAGCTGTACAAGCACAGTTAAAAGGTACTGAACAGTGTGTTCCACGTTGATGCAGGAGAGGCAGGCAGTGGCGGCAAGGTGGGAATCTTCTGGGGAATCATTGGGGGTAATGGAGTACTTTATGTACTGTCGGAGGGAAAGGGCAGAGTTCAGAGCATGATAGAGGAAGTTGAGGGGTGAGTTGACTTCTAACTGTCTTTTGATGGATAGAGATAGGCCACGATTGGTGAGAAGGAGTTCCAGGAGTTCAAGGTTATCAGGGATAGGGACGAGGCCATGAGTGGTGGCAGGAGGAATGGAAATGGAGGAGAGGTGAGAATGGATAGCATTGTTGGTGGAGGGGTAGGTCATTTTTGGGTTTGGAGGGGAAAGGCTTTGGGATGTGAGCATTTATAGGCATGGAGGAGGGTCTTGGGATGTCCTAAATCGGACTCAGGGACCCAAGAGTCTTCTTTGGCTGTGTATCCCTTCCATCGGATCAAGAAGGAGCAGTGAGAAGGGGGACCGTGGTGGCATAGGAGCTTATCAATTTCAAATTCTTCTTCTCCATTGATAAGGTCAGGTGGGGATTTCGGATGGTTTGGGCTGTGGATGGGGTTTTTGTGATAGGGTGATAAGAGGGATGCATGGAACACGGGATGGATCTTCCATGTCTTTGGGAGTCGGGGTTTGTATGATAGGGGAGATAGGATGTCGGTGATAGTGAAGGGCCCTTCTCATTTGGGGGTGAATTTTGGAGATGAAAGATCGCATTTCAGATTGCGGGCTTCTAGCCAAACCTTACTTCCTTTCGGGAATGGTTTGAATTTAGAGCGGACACAGGAAGCCATGACTTGTTGGGCGAGTTCATGAGCAGTGAGAGCTTTGTCTCGAGCAGCAGATAATGCTTTGAGGTGGGTTTCAACCATGGGGACAGAGGATTCTGGGAGGATGAAAGGTAGGGTGTGGGGTTCATATCCCATCATGAGATAGAAGGGGGATTTGCTGGTAATGGAGTGAGGGCAGTGGTTGTGTGCGAATTCTGTGTGGGTGATAGAATCAGCCCAAGAGGCTGTGTGTGATCCGCAGTAGATCCACAGAAACATTTCAACTTCCTGGTTGACATGTTCTGTTTTTCCGTCAGATTGAGGGTGAAAGGCGGTGGATAAGAAGAGGTCATAGTTCAAGAGGTGGCCAAGTTCTTTGGTGAAGGAGGAGGCAAATTGAGGGCCATGGTCAGAGATAATCTTGTCATATAGGCCAAAGCATTTGTATATTTTGTGGAAAAAGAGGGAGGCGATCCCTTCTGTGGTGACAGACTTCTTAGTGGGGCAAAGGATTACCCCCTTTGTAAGGCCATGGTCCACCACAACCAAGAGGGAATTGAAGCCGGAGGACTTGGGGAGATCCGTGATGAGATCACAAGAGATCTGTTGGAAGGGTCGGGAGGTGTGTGACTTTATGGGAGAGGGGGGCACGTGGGGTGTGTGTTGACCTTGTTGGCTTGGCAGGTAGCACAGCCTTCGATGTATTTGCAGACGAAGTGGGTGAGACCAGGCCACCAGTATTCAGTGGCAACAAGTTGATGGGTTTTGAGGAACCCTGGGTGGCCTGCAGTTTCATGGTCATGGCAGTGGTGGAGGATGTCATGGCAGAGGTCATCAGAGGGAGGAATGTAGATGCGATCCTGATAAGTCAGGATGCTGTCGCAGAGTTGCCAATCCATGAGGCGGGAGCGGAAAGGTGGGGGAATGTCTTTGTTGATGGCCTGGAGGGCAGTGATAAGGAAGGGGTCATCCTTAGAATACTTCTGGATGTGGTTGCACATAGCGGCATCGATGACACGGATGAAGAGCGATGGTGGGAGGAGAGTGGTCCCTTCATTATCAAGGTCGGATGCAGGGAGATGATCAGGACGGCAGGAGAGGGCGTCAGGTCCAGCCAGGGAGGTTCTGGGGACATGAATCATTTTGAGGTCAAAGTCCGAGAGATCAAGTAGCCAGTGGGCTTGTTGATGATTAAGGTTCTGGGGTTGGTGGAAGTATGTGAGATTTTTATGATCAGTGAAGGTCTGGATGGGAAATAGAGAGCTGTGAAGGTAGTGTCTCCATGCTTTTAGGGTGTGAATGATGGCAAGAAGTTCCCTATCGTAGATGTCATAGTTATGTTCAGTGGAGGGGAACGATTGGGAGAGGTATGAGCAAGGGTGCCATTTGCTGTTGGAATTGGCTTGTAGGAGGATTCCTCCAGAAGCAAACTTTGAGGTGTCGGTGGCGATTGTGAAGGGGGCATTGGGGTCAGGGAGTTGTAGGACAGGTTGGCTAAGGAACAACTGTTTGAGGGTATCGAAGGCTTGTTGGCAGGCGGGGGACCAATCCCCTTTCTGGGTGAGCTTGGTGAGGTCTATGAGGGGGCATGCAATAGTGGAATAGTTTTGAATGAATTGCCAATAGAAGTTGGAAAAGCCCAGGAAGGAGCGGACTTGCTTCATGGTGGTGGGGATAGGCCAAGCAGTGATCCCGTTGAGCTTGACAGGGTCCATGGTGAGGGTTCCTGGTTTCACGATAATTCCAAGGTATTCGACCTCAGAGGTGGTGAATTTACATTTTTCAAGGCAAAGGTGGAGGTCAAGCTCTTTCATACGTTCGAGGATGCATCTGGTGCGTTCGGTGTGGGTGGTGTCATCGGGGGAAGCTATGAGTAAATCATCCATGTAGATCATGAGCCATCCTTCTGTGATCATATCATGGAAGGAGTCATTCATGAAATGTTGGAATGTGGCGGGGGAGTTGGTCATTCTGAAGAACATGACCATTGGTTCAAACAGCCCTTTGTGAGTGAGGAAGGCTCCTTTCCATTGGTGTCCGTCTTTGATGCGAATGTTGTTGTATCCCCATCATACATCAAATTTGGTGAAGACCTTAGCGTCTTTCAATTTGTCAATGAGGTCGCCAATGAGGGGGAGTGGGTAAGTGTCGTGTTCAGTGTGTGCATTGAGATGACAGTAATCTTGGCAGGGACAGAGCTTGCCATCTTTCTTTTTGATGAAGAAGAAGGGGGCAGCTTGGGGGGATTTTGAAGGTTGGATTTTTCCTGCAGCTAGGTTTTCTTCTAAGAACTTCTTGGTTGCTTCTTTCTCATCTGGGGAGAGAGGGTAGAGCTTTCCTATCTTCGGGGAGAAGGACTCTTTGAGATTAATTTCATAGTTGTAGGATCTGGATGGGGGAAGCTGTCCAGTGGATGGTTCTTTGAAGACAGAGGTGAAATCGGTGTATTCAGGGGGAAGGGTTGCTTTGTCCTTGGCGGCTTCAGTGGCCATAGTGAGTTCGGTGGCATGTGTTAGTTTGGCGATGGTAGAGGTGGGGATGATGCGTCCATCGCATCTGACAAATCTGCTGACGGTTTTGGCTCCAGCATTAATTACATGATGGAGGGCGTAGTTCTGTATGGCTTGGTGGTTCCATTGCTGTTCTGACTCCACTCCAAGGAAGTTGTAAAGTTCTTGGTCAGTTTCTGGGGTGACATGTACGTGACAAGGGGGTGGTGGTGGTCTGACAAACTTTTGTTTGTATCATTCATTGTTAGATGCGTAGAGGGAGTACAGCGCTTTGGACTCATCGATGGATTCTGAAAGGAAAATGGTCCTTCTGGACCAGTCGATGCTAGGGTTGGCTTTGTGGAGCCAGGGGAGGCCAAGGATGAGGTTTTCCTTGCCACAGTTCATGACATAGAAGGTGATTTGCTGTGTGATTCCTTCGATGTTGAGGAATAGGTTGGTGGTGAAGAGGACTTGTCCTCCCTTGTTGTCAGTTTGGTCTACATTTTGGATGAGGATAGAGTCTTTGAGACGGGTGGTGGGTAGTTTGTTCTTTCAGACAAAGGCCCAATCTATACAGGAGATCTCAGCACCACTGTTAATGAGGGCACGAGTGTCGACAACTTTCATTGTGTGTGATGGTACAATGAGTTGAGTGGGGATTCATATTGCTTTGGTTTCAGAGCATACTATTACAGGCACACAAGTATACAAGCGGGGGGAAGATTGTGTCGGCAGATCTTCCCTCTTTAGAAATCCTGAGAAGCAAAGGAGATCTGATGGATGGTTGCTTCCTTGTCGTTGTCCTCATCTTCTACTTCTTCCAGATTGGGGAGGTCTTCTTTGGCGACCTTCTGGACGTGTTTCTTGGGGGTGGGAGTGGAAGAGGTACCAGGACAGGCAGAGGATATGTGCCCTTTCTGTCGGCAGTGGAAGCAGCGTCCTTCATTGCGGCAATGCTTGCGTTCTTTGGGGGTGAGTTTCATAATTTGGACAGCATCCACATCCATGGCGTTGGGGTCTTTAGTGGGAGTGGGGGAGTTCTGGGTAAAGGGGCGGAAGGTTCGCCCAGCATTTCGATTCTGACCAGCAATTTCGTCGGCATGGTCAGATTGGGTTTGGTGCCTTTCGGCCTTGGTATACCATTCAGCAATTTTGGTGGGGGTGGTATCACCAGCAGTCATGATTCTCCTCATGATCCAGGGAGGAATTCCTGCAGCATAATATCTGATAAAGACTTCTTTGGCAGTGATGTTGGCAATGGCTACTTTGTTTTTGAATTGGGCATTGTATTCAACAAGGGACGGTTCCCAGGTTTCTTTGTTGTTCTTGGTTTTCTTGGTCATGTGAGTGGTGGAGAGCCAGTAGATGGCTTTTCCAATGACATCATGGTGTTCAAATGCTTTCTTAAACTCGGTTTGGAAGTCTGCCCACGTTCTGAGTGAGGGAGGGGTGGCAGAGAGGCATTTGGGACGGTAGGTGGCGGCCAGGTTTGGGCAGCTCCTTTGGTCATAAACGATAGGGTGAATCCTACTCATTTTGAGTCGGTGGTATATACATCTTGGTTGACAAGAAGATAGATGGTGATGGTGTCAAGCCATGGGATGGCTTTTTTGTAGTCTCCATCGAAGGGTTCAGGGGTGCTGAGGTGCAGTTCAGTGGGTTTTGATGATGACATGGGTATGGGTGGGGTAGGGATGTGAGGAGGGATAGGAGGAGCAGATGGTGGACTGGGGGAGCATGGAAGAGTGGTGCTTACATATAGTTGTTGTGCTAGGTCTAGTGTGGGATCTTCCTTGTTGGCAGAAGGAAGGTGGTCATCTGAATCGTATAGTTTGGATGTTTTGGAGTTTTTAGAGGGGGTCGAGGGTGTGGTGACAATCCATCGTCGGTAGCCCGTACACGAGGGGCTTATCAGTGGTTGTCTTTGATCAATGGTTGGGGTGTAAGGAGGCACTCATGAAGAGGCACCATGTCTTATGTTCAATGGGTTTGATGGGTGGATGGCCTATTCAATGATAGGGCCATTCAAGAGGGAAAGCTAGACCTTTTGTTACAACAGCCACGGGTAGTGACTAATCGTAGACTTGAGGGGCATAGTTCTGAGGGTCAAGGATTCAATGGTTCGAAGAGAGAGAGTCCAACAACTGTGGACGTTACAAGGGTTTCAAGGGACATCCACTCAAAGGGAGCGACAAGGGAGTGAGTGAGAGAGCTACTATTGGCCAAGCAGGATACAAGGCAGGTATTGAGTAGGTCTAGCTTGAGGAATAAGGGGAGCCAGAGCAGCAACTTAAGTACTACTGAGGAAGCTTAAAGGCAGGCATGGAAAGACTAGCTGAGTAAGTGAAAAGGAACTGGATGGAATGTGATGGAAGGAAGCGATGATGAAGCAAGTGGAACATGTTAGAAGATGATGGAACAGGGATGAGTCATTGCAGAAGAAAGGAGATAAGTCCGAACAGGGCTTAGCTATGTCAAATAAAAGGAGAAAAGAAAAGGATAAGGGTAAATCGTAACACAGTGATGGACAATGAAGTTCAATAGTGGACAAGTAGGGGACAAGGACAGATGGAAATGCCTGAGAACAAATGTCCTGTGGACATGAGTGGAGGTCATGGTAGACTTGACTGGAGTGTTAGGGACTGCAGCTTCAGTGACTTGGGTTGGAGCACTGTGCCCTTGTGCAAACTGTGTCCTTGTATTTGGTGAGGGATAGAGTTAATGATGGGGTAGCCAAAGGTAATGATGGAGGAGTTGGGAGTCAACCCATTAGGGAGATCAGAGGTTTGTAGGGTATTCAAGTCAATATTTGAACTAGAGTATGGCACTATACTCTAAGAGTTTATATATGGAGGTGACAGGTCCAAGTGACTAAGTAATGCAAGACAGGGATAAGTATGCTGGAACTGAGATGGAGGTATAAATGGTCCAGAGCTGTGATGGATGCATGAATATCTGGAGCTGTGATGGATGTACAAATGCCTGGAGCTGTGCTTCTAAGCAAGACACAGGTTAACTGATTGGTGATGGTGGTGTTAGAGAAAATGAGTAAGAGAAAAGTCATAGAGAGGGAGTCATAATCAGGGGAGATGGAAAGGGCGGATAGAAGCCTAGAGGTGCAGGAGTGTGCCAGAGGTGCAGATAAGTGGAATGTGACAGGAGTCAACATAGTGGTTGGTGGAGTTGGCAGGAGTGACCTGGAAAAGGGTTGGAAGCATTGAAGGTGGAGTATGAGGTTGAACCCAAAACATGGGATGTGATAGTATCCCCTCTTAGGCCTAAACCCCTAAAGGCCATAGGGTGACAGTGTGATGAGTGTGGAGGTTTGCTTTTGATCTGGATGGTGGACATATGGAGCTTGAAGTGATGGAGTCTGAATTCCTTAGCGATGTGGTATAAAATTGGACTTTCTCCCTAACTTCTTCCTTAACATGTCTGACATCACCAATATCAGAAACTGGTCTGATGCATGCCTCGCAGAAGATGTGAATGACAATGACAACATTTGGGATGCCAAGGCAAAGGAGCAACATTGACAAGTGATGGTGAAGAAGGAGATGGAGGAGTGGCAGAAGGTGGAGGAGTGGCAGAAGGTGGAGGAGCAGCAGAAGGTGGAGGAGGCATGGAAGAAGGTGGAGGAGGAAAAAGTGCAACAGGCGGCCAAGGCGGAAAAATGACACAAAGTGGCTGAGGAGGAGAGACAATGCAAGGAGGCAGAGGAGGTGGCCAAAAAATGAGTGAGTGACCATAGATCAAGAATGACTGGAGCTGACTTTGGAATAGGCTATGGAGGTAGTGGTGCAACAGTGCACAAACAAAGGCAAGGGGCGGGTAGCACTGGACTGTGTCCAATGCATCAAATACAACCTCACATATGAGCCATGAGAAAAACCAAAGGTGACCTCCTGCAAGGGTTGCTACATGGTCAAGGTGCATTGTGGATGTCCAGGAGAAGAGAAGCTGATCCAGCACAGGAAACAAGGAGACAATGAAGTTGAGGAGATAGTGCCACCAACAAAGAAACAGTGGTCAGAGGAGGTGGGACCGAGTCAAAGCAAAGATGGCATGGTGGAGCTGGCAGAGGTAGGGCAGTGCATCACAATGGTGCTGACAGAGATGTGGAACAAGATGCGGATAATGAATTGTCACATTGCCTGCCACAATTGTCCATATGCAAAGGAGGAACAGGTATGGAACATGCGAAGTGAGTTGGAGGACAATGCCAGTGTGTCAGATGGCACCAATGAAGAGGAAGTAGCAACAGGTGGAGTCATGGAGGTGGCGGAGCAAACAGAGGGGGTAGAGGAAAATGAGGGGGCAGAGGAAGCAGTGAAGGAGGCAGAAGACACAGAGGAGACAGAGGGTGATGTGGAGGGTGAAGAGAGAGAGTAGATTAGACATCTCATCCTCATCTATGTTCTCTATCCAATCATGTAGTTACCATTGTATAATGAATGGAATTCATCACTTTTTGAGATACAGATTTGACCAGAGTTCAGGAAGTCTGGAGTTCAGCATTGTCAAGTGCTGAGTGAGTTCCAAAGTGTGGAAGAACTCAGGAATGGTGTTGCATTGGATCTATTACTGACATAACAATCTGTGTTAGTGTTAGAACCATGATTACAATGGAGGTCTTATGCTCTGTTTTGGCATCAGAGCACAAGTCTGCTTAGGGGTTGACCAAGTCTGGTAATAGGAACAAGGTCTGGGGGTGAGCGACAAAGTCTGGGAGTGAATGAAAAAGTCTGGAAATGGACAGTAATGTCTGGAGACAGATGACAATGTCCAGAGATGGACGAGGATGTCCAGGGGTGGACAACGAAGTTCAGTAGTGGACAAGGTAGAGGACAAGGACAGATGGAAATGTCTGAGGATGAATGTCCTTCAGACATGAGCAGAGGTCACAGTGGACTTGACTGGAGGGGTTAGGGACTGCAGCTTCAGTGACTCAGGTCAGAGCACTGTGCCCTTGTGCAAACTGTGTCCTTGTATTTGACGAGGGACAGAGTTAACGATGGGGAAGCCAAAAGTAATGATGGAGGAGTTGGAAGTCAACCCATTAAGGAGGTCATGAGGTTTGTGGGGTATTCAAGTTGATATTTGAACTAGAGTATGACACTATACTCTACGAGTTTATATATGGAGGTGACAGGTCTGAGTGACTAAGTTAATGGAGGACAGAGATAGGTAAGCTGGAGCTGTGACAGAGGTACAAGAGGTCTGGAGCAGTGATGGATGTACAAATGTCCAGAGCTGTGCTCCTAAGCAAGACACAGGTTAACTGATTAGCAATGGTGGTGTCACAGAGAATGAATAAGAGGGAGTCATAAAGAAGAAGTCATAATTAGGGAAGACAGAAAGGGAAGATAAAAGCCTGGAGGTGCAGGAGTGTGCTGGAGGTGCAGATAAGTGGAATGCAATAGGAGTCGACATAATGGTTGATGGAGTTGACAGGAGTGACCCAGAAAAGAGTTGGAAGCATCAGAGGTGGGGTATGAGATTGAACCCAAAACATGGGATATGACAGTTAGGGATGTTGTCAGTGGTGACCCTAATAGCGAATGTGCAGAGTAGGAGCAGAGGTAGGTCTGGAGACAGAAGTGGATGTTAGGTCCATAGTCAGTGGACTTAATAGTTGGAAGGTACAGTCATCCAACTAAGACACTGTGGAGAGACAAAAAGGTCATAACAAGCAACCTGTAAGAGGGGGTAGATGGAGGTCCTTAAAGCCATAGTGCAGAGTGACCAAAGCAAGGTAGGAGAAGAACCATAAGGAAATGTCCATCTGGATGTTATGGAGATCATGGAGATGCCAGAATGATGCAAATACTTTGGAATAGACTTGAAGGGACACAGCAAGCAGCATCCTGTGCAAGTGAGTCAAAAGCAGAGGTGGGGATGGCATGAGTGAGCTAGTCCTTATCCCCCTTTTAGGCTAGACATCCCAATGTCTAGAGGGTGAAAGGTTGCTGCTATGAGGCAAATCCAAGAACAAACAAATGGGAGGGAGGAGGAATTCTGGAGGTGTGGACAGAACTGCCAGAGATGTGAAATACCAAATTCCAGGTGGATGAGGACATTGATGACAGCTATAGGCCAAGAACATCCTAGATAGACCTAGAAAGGTGCAGAGAGGGATTTTTTGATCAGAGGAGACACAGCAAAACCTTAGGAACAGGACTGAACAAGTCCTGGATGTATAAAGTATAGATGTGTGTGGAAACGAGTGGACAAGCAGTGGATAGGGGTGGATTGTTGAGTTTCATGAATTAAGACCAATCTCATGATTGGGATGGGTAAGGAGTGAGACAGCATGATTCTATCAAGGACAGAGTTTGCCTGGTATGTGGTGTCATTTGGTAATGTCGTCTATTGCTGAAAACTAAGAGTCAAAGACAGGTGAAGACACTGGTGGAGTTGTGGATTCCAGAGCTCTTCAGAGTGACCTAAGTTGTGGAGCAATAGAAATGACAAGACCTAGTGACGGGTATGATGTGGAAGTAAGGAGTTGTGGCAGAGATCACACACAATGAGGGGAGTGTGGAATGGTTTCAAGAGAGGTCCTCAAACATTGGTAAGATGAACAGGATTGAGTGAGACTGTGAGGGGTTGGATAGTCATAGGGGTGAGAGGATTGACATAGCTCTAGAGGAGAGGGTGACCAAAAGCAAGAAGAGTTCTGACGCAAGTCTGGAGGAACAAGCTCAGAGGAGGTGTGATTGAATCAGAATGTGAGAGGAGAACATGGTGAATTGGGTGACAGGATCAACAGGTGGAATTGATCTGGAGGCTATGGAGTAGGGCCCTAGGGGTTGCTGGCAAGCATAAACAGATGATAGATGAAGTACTGCTCTTCCAGCATGCTGAATGGAGCATAGTGTAGGAGAGTCAGAGGTGTCCCAAAACAAAGGCAAAGGGGCTTCCAACAGAGATGATAAAAAATCGTCGACAGAGGTGATTACTGGTTTAAGGCGGATATGATGATGGAGGTGAAGCGGAGATGAGTGAAAGTCGACAAGGATCAGAGGTGATTTGGAGTCTAGGAATCAAGAGACTGCTGACCAGGCAATCTTCAAGGGGAAGGAGCAGAATCACTTGTGAAGGTGACTAGGAGGTAATGAGGAGCCAGAGGGGAGGGTGACCACCTGATTGTGATGGAAAGTGGTTGGAATATCACTATTGACAAGGAGAAAGTTTGGAGGTCTGGCAGAAGGGAGCAAATTAACCAGCAGAATGTGCAGCATCCTGGGGAAGATTGGACGTCTGGAGGAAAGGAGTGGATAAGGCTAGAAAAAGTCCTGGAAGGGTTGGGTGAATCTGCTAGATGAAATGGATAGCAGTTTGAGTGCATAGAGGGTTTACTATCGCCCTCTTTGTTACAATTTTCCCTTTGTTCGCCCCATCTACATTACCCCTATCCGTCCCTGACCCTATAGATGCTGACAACTTGCCCTTTCATTTTCCAGACTTCATTCAGTTTCCACCGTTTCCTTTCTAGATGGCATATGGAACCGCATATGCAGCCCATTCCCTATTATGTTAACCTCTATTCCCATTTTGTCTAGGTCCATTGCCAAAGTGGTATGGTCTATCTTCTTTCGGTTGTGGTGATGCAGCCATATTTCCTTTCTGACTTCTTAGGCTGTGTCCATCTCTTTTTGTTATGGTCCATTCCCTTTTTGTTGTGGTTACATAACCTTTCTCTTTTTGTTGTGGATGGACAGCACCTCCCAAAATGGAATCTCTTGTTCCCATTTCATACTCCGCTCTTTCCTATATATACCTAGCTGCCTATACATGTATCACCCATCTAGTTCTATGCTTAACACGCTAGTTTCTAGTACCACTTGGCCCTGTCTGAGTAAGACCCCTTCCATAGTTGGCAGCGTCCTTCTATGAGACTTCCCTCCGCACTTCAACATTGTTGTGTGAGACCTACTTGAGGCTGTTCCCAGCGGCTAGATAGGATACCATACTAGAGACTAGTGTCTGTGTTCTTAACACTCTTCTGGTCGATATTCCAGTGTTGACACCCAAATAGCTGAAAGGGTAAAACTCTTCAATAATACCTCCAAGGTTGACAAGACCTTGAGGCATGGAGATGTAACTGGAGATGTGACCAGAGGTCACATTGAGGAAATCTGGAATACTTCATATGAAGGGCAAAAGCCCTGGTTGAGTTGAACAGAATTTGTGTGGAGGTAACAGAGTGGTCCAGGAGGTTGAGAGGTTAAAAGAGTGACAGATGGGGTGAGCACACTACTAAGACAAAGATAGAATGGTGGTGATCATCTCTGGAACATGTCCTTTTGGACTTTGTAATGGAACAACCAGATGTGTCGGAAGTCATTGGCAGGTGTTGGGAGGATTGCAATCAAATGACTGGAAAGGTCAGAAGATGCTGGGGGTGTCAGCCAATAACAGAGACAGTCAATATGAAGCCTATGATAGACCTCATTGACATAACCATAACTCATGACTGATGATAGGTTGCAGACTGAGGAAGGTGCCAGGTGCCAGGTAGGCCAGGAGGTTTTGGAGGTGGAACAATGGCACTGGAGTTTGGAGGTAGCAAATGCAGTAGGTGACAGATGTGGAAGTAATGAGCGCTGTAGGGTAAAGAGAGCCCATGTTATGATAACAGGAACAGTGAACTGATTTCCTATCATTCATCACAAATGCTATAATCATTGGTAAGTGGACTGAATGATTGTTTTGACAGATTGGTGCAAGGATCATCTGACAAGTGTTGGAGATCAAGTTCTGGAGTGGAAGGACAGTGGAAGTGGAAACAGATACTGGAAATGTTGATGGGGTTACAGATGTTGATAGCAACCAATGGAGGTAAAACAGTGTGCTGGCAAACCAGAAGGATATAGTAAAAACCCTCTTAGATTTCTGAGGTCCAGAGGTAACCAAAACACTGGCACAAAGACCAAGTGACAACAATGGTATTGTGATCTCATGACAGAGGTGAGAGATTGAGTTCTGCTGTTCTGGAGGTAGAATGGCATGTGAGGTTGGATCTGAGATTTAAGAGTCTGAGAGTGCTCAGTGTATGGCTAATGCCTTGTGTAGGAATGGTGGGAATATGGTTTCCCATCCAAAATGGATAGCACAGAAAGGTAAAGCGGTGGTATCAAGCAGATAGTATAAGGCATCTTGCTAGCCTTGTCAGGGCCAGAAGTGTTGTGGAAGTTGTTGGAGTATATTGGAAACTCGGAGAAGGAGTGGCTGCATCACCAAGATGCTAGGGGTGCATGCTGGAGGATCAGGAGGTAAAGATTGGATGCTCAGGATTGAGCATGTGTGAAGTGGTGATCATTACATGAAACATGATGATGGCCTGAGAACTCATGAAGTATGGAGCAGTCAGAGATTGAGTGGAGGTGGAGAGTTAGTCTGGAGGACATGAGTGTCCTTGAGTATAGCTGTAGATGCAGAAGCATTTGGGTTGGAGACTCAGGAATTATCTAGGAACAGATGACTGCATGTGAGAACTAAATAGACAAGAACTGTGGGTGTAAGCAGATAAGTGTCTGGATTCACACAAGTGTGAGTTTGAATATACTGTTAGAACCATGGTTTCTATGGAGGTCCTATGCTCTGTATTGGCACTAGAGCACAAGTCCACTTAGGGGTTGACCAAGTTCAGTAATAAGGAACAAGGTCCAAAGGTGAACGACAAAGTCTGGAGGTGGGTGACAAAGTCCAGAAGAGGATGGTGATGTCCAGAGATGGACAAAGATATCTGGAGATGGACAAAGGCGTCCAGTGGTGAATGATGAAGTTCAATAGTGGACAAGTAGGGGATGAGGACAGATGGAAATGCCTAAGAACAAATGTCCTGTGGACATGAGTGGAGGTCACAGCAGACTTGACTGGAGGGTTAGAGACTGCAGCTTCAGTGACTTGGGTTGGAGCACTGTGCCCTTGTGCAAACTGTGTCCTTGTATTTGGTGAGGGATAGAGTTAATGATGGGGTAGCCAAAGGTAATGATGGAGGAGTTGGGAGTCAACCCATTAGGGAGATCAGAGGTTTGTAGGGTATTCAAGTCAATATTTGAACTAGAGTATGGCACTATACTCTAAGAGTTTATATATGGAGGTGACAGGTCCAAGTGACTAAGTAATGGAAGACAGGGATAAGTATGCTGGAACTGAGATGGAGGTATAAATGGTCCAGAGCTGTGATGGATGCATGAATATCTGGAGCTGTGATGGATATACAAATGCCTGGAGCTGTGCTTCTAAGCAAGACACAGGTTAACTGATTGGCGATGGTGGTGTTAGAGAAAATGAGTAAGAGAAAAGTCATAGAGAGGGAGTCATAATCAGGGGAGATGGAAAGGGCGGATAGAAGCCTAGAGGTGCAGGAGTGTGCCAGAGGTGCAGATAAGTGGAATGTGACAGGAGTCAACATAGTGGTTGGTGGAGTTGGCAGGAGTGACCTGGAAAAGGGTTGGAAGCATTGAAGGTGGAGTATGAGGTTGAACCCAAAACATGGGATATGACATGGGTCCTGGCTGTGTAATTGAGACTGGTGAGAAAGTTGAAGAGTGAAAATGGGTACAAGGGACATGGGAAATGGTATAGGATGTGGTGAGAGAAAGATTAAAGTTGAAGTTAAGATGATCCTGGGTGCTAAAAGTGTGCAAGTGTGTGAGGGCTGTTTGAGAGTGAGGTAAAAAAAATTGAGAAAATGAGAACTGGGGTTTCAAAAATCCAAAAAGACTACATTTTGGTGGAGGGAGGGAAAATGAAATGGAAATACAAAATAGGTCAGACCTTGTTGGGAGACATGTTTTGCTCAACACAGGGTGGGGTGGGCTAGTTGTGGTCTTTCGCTAGAGGAGGTGTGAGATCCCCATGCATGGCTTGGAGCTAGCCAGTTGCATGGATGTAAGCCAAGGTGTGTCTGATGCACTTTGGATTGCCGAGGAGGGAGGGGATATGGCAGGCTTTATGGTGGAGGTGACTGTGTAGGTGTATTCTAAGGCTAGTATAGTGTGGGCATTCTTATAGGAAGTGGATGACAGTTTTGTTCTGGTTCAGGCAATGAAGGCATTTGGGGCTGTCAACCTTTTTCATATGGAATAGGTGTTTGTTCAAAGGTGGGTGATTGACATGCAGTTGGAATATGATTGATGCATGGCATTTTGGGAGTTTGTCAATGAGTTTTAAGAAATTGTTTGATGGTAGTGATGGGTTGATTCTTTGTATGGCCAGTGTGCATGGGGAGTGGCTGAAGACGATTTGTTGGAGAGCCTTTGACTGTGCTTTAAAGGACTGTGTTGTTGCCGATTTGCTTGTGAGTAGTGAGCAGGCTTTTCATTTGGCCTTCAAGGTAGGGGTAGAAGGGTGGTTACACTTGAATTTCCTTTTGCTGCCTTGTCAGCCAATTCATTCCCCAGAAGTCCTGCATGCCCTGGGGTCCACTGTATGGTGATCTGGTCCTGAAAGTGGTTGCAGCTATAATTGCAGCCTTGTTGTCCACTCCAATGGATATGCATCAAGCTTTCTGTGTTTCCCTGCAGAGAAGATGAGCTGCCAAGATCATGTCTACCTCCTCTCCTTTGAAGACTGTGTGCTACTCAGAGATAAGTGTTAACCATGCATTTTTGAATTGTTGAGAGCTTGCTTCTGGTGCAATGAGACAATCCAATATGCAGAGAAATAAGTCTAGTCGGAGCAAAGAATTTAACTTTTGTGTTCTCATCAGTCTGTTGCTGTTACGATTCACCCTTATTCGCCCCTTTTCTTCTTTTCCTCTGACTTAGCTAAGCCTTTCACGGACTTATCTTTCTTCTCTTCGCGATGACTCATCCCATTCCATAACCTTCTACGGTATTCCACTTGCTTCATCATCGCCACTCTTCCTCCACGTTCTATTACATTCCTCATCATTCTATGCCTGCCCTTCAGTTGTTCCCACACCTGCCCTTAGTCCTCACCTTTAGTTTATAAGTCGCCGCGATGGCGCCCCTTAGCCTTAACCTTGGTCTCCTTGTTCTACTCGCATACTCTTGTACTTTGGTACCCTTCCGCGAATACGAACTCCCTTTGACTCCTCGTCGCTTGTCACTGAGTGGACATCTCATTGAACCCTCGACCGCTCGTGTTGATTGAGCGAGTCCTTGAAACCTCGACGCCCTTGTTAACAGGACGAACCCTTGAACCTCCGTCGTTCCTTCATCGAACAGACGTGTCATCGAATCCTTGACATGCTGCCACACACCCTACGAGGCTACGCCTATCGCTACCCGTGGTAGTCGTAACAGTTGCTTTCCACCATCTACTTATACTTTGGCTCTATTTATTCTTTCCCCTAAGTTATACCACAATCACTTCAAACGTGCAAAACATTGACTCAATTTTGGAAGTCACTGTATGTGTGATATAAAAGATGTGATGTTGCATCTTTCCCAGACATGCCAACCACAAAAAGATATACCACTGCAACTCTGAATCCTCCTATGACATCTTGCGACAAATTGAACACTTCATTCAATTTGTTGACAGCTGAGCAAAGATGTCTTGTACCATGCTCTGAGTCTCCTCACTAATCAGAAGTGGACAACTCATGAAGTTTGGGTCCCTGGTGTTGGTCAGGATCTGTCTTGCATCCACAGGAAAACACAGGTTGTGAAGGTCAGGGCACAACTCGAGAAGCAACAAGAACCTGTCAGAGGTGATGTGTTTTCCTGATTGCCAACTTGAAGGATATGATCATATGTTACATTCTAGATGGAGGATTTGGAGTGATGGTTAGTTCTCAGTCAAGGATACTTGCTGAGAGACAACCAACAATTCAGTTCGATGACTACTTTGTAAAGGTAATGAAAGCAAAATAGGAATGTGTTGAGTATGAGATGAGTCACCTGATTTCCCAGAAGTAACAACATGCCATTTTGAGTTGAAGTGAGATAAAGTAAATGAAGTGAATATAGAAGGCTGTGGTAGAGTGGGCATATTACAGTTCCCTTCATAGTCCAAGTCCAATTAATATTGGTATGCTGCTATTATGGTATTTGTTTTGCATGACACTGCTTGGCTCAATGCTCTTCAACTTGAATGCTCAACCCCAGCTCCATATGGGCCAGCACAGCCAAGTTTTGTGTAAAACCACACAGAAATGAACTGATGATGCCATCACGAACTACTAGCGAATGTCATTATGAGTCCACAAGTGGCTAAGCCCAACTGATCTGATGATCCTGATCTCAAGCTGAATACTAATCTATCCAGATTGATTGTGCACAGTGAGTGTTTTTTCACTTCAGTTGCAGACACAAATATACTGGTGGACATTTTGCCTAAGAAATGCTCACAGAATTGCATGGTGTCACCACAAGTCACATCAATGCAATGGCCTGCATCCTTTAAATGGGTGTGCATGACCCACAAGTTTTGCATATAAAGGACATCCTTCTCCTCACTCCATCAATTGCCTCATCTTTAAGTTTGACCTTGCTCCAGTCTCACAGTGACCATCTTAATATCACTTATGTTGTCACAGACAAAGACTCTACAACCACAAGTTTTCATGCTGGACTTTTTTGCAAGATGGCCATATCCTTCCCATATCAACACAAACCTTGACACAGAGAAGGAATCTGCCACTTGGCTTGAGAGTTTCAGTGCCTTCACCCCAGAAGCACAACATGCCATCAATCTCTGTATTTCATATATGTTATTTCACCCTGCTGATGCAAACACTGCAATCTACTCTGTTTGATAGCTTAGTTTGCCTCCAGGTCTTATCCATTGGCAAACAAACCCCAGGCATGTTGACCAATGATATTAAACTACTGGGTCAGAGCACCTCCAGGCTAGCTGCAATTTTATTGGCACTATCCTTGTTGTCGATGAGTACACCAATGTGTCTGAGCCATCTGAGGTCCAGAAGCAGAAGGACATTGTGATGGATGCTCTTGAAAACCCACATAAGCCACAACCCAAAGGAGAATGGGTCTGCAGAAAAATCATGTGTCAGTAAGTGCTAGCTAGTTCTGTTTTTCCTTGGGAGCTCATAAGATCTATTCAACATCAACAACAGATTCTGGGAACATGCGATTTAGAATGGTGCAATGAAACAGTCCCATTTCACCTTTCACATGAAACAGCTTCGGCACCAGGTAACCTAGGACAATGTATTCACAATACCACAACATGCATTCACTTGATAATGTGCTCAATGCACTCAATCACAATGGGATATCAGCATCACAATTTATTATAACATTGTTGACTAGTCCATACTACTGAGATCATCATCATTGCCTCAATCTCATACCATGCTGCTCAGATATCTTTCTAACCCTTTTTCACCATCCAGATATGCACAATAAGCTTGCAGAACTTTGCTTCAATGCTGTAAAGATGACCTACCTGCAGGAACTACATGAACTTGCATCTGAAAACACTGGTTGGCACTTTGGTGCCTTGAGAGCAACAACCACCAGACAGATGGAGGAGTTTAGCCTCAAGGAAATGATGAAAAGCATACTATTATATGCACCAGAGTGGTGGAGATTTCTTGGGTAGTTTCTGGATGTTGATGAGAGGTGGCACAATCACCAAACCAGCAGAAAATGGGAAGCAGGTAGATTGGAGGATATCCAAATGGTTGATGAACCAGAACCGAAAGACTTAGAAGAGTACTGGGACAAGGTTGAAGAAATAGATCTGGAAGGATGTATCAGTGCACTTACAGAAGAAAGAAGTACTGGACTATCTCCAAAAGGTTGGCAGGAAAGATAATGTTTAGCAAGCGCAATGATGGTTTGTTCCATGTGGAAGGTGAAACAGCAGTGTGACAAAACTAATGTAATTCCTTTGGTATAACCTAGCCCCTGACAAAAATATGTAACCCTAACCTCTTTCTATGTTTTTCTTTTTTTTCACTTTCCGCTGGTCAAGCCCCTGTGGCTATGCTTATTTACCAATGTTTTCTTGCAGCCATTGCAGAGAGTAAGAGGTAATTCAAGGTTCAGCGGTGTTTAAATTACAGTACAGCCACATGGTTTCTTCCATTGCCAACCTATGCAAGCCAAAAAGGCACCCGTAGGGTGTAGTCTATGTGTGAGAAGTGAAGTGGGCCCATCAATCTTGTCTCTGCCCACTTTGCATCCCAGCTGTCCATAGTGTTCCATGGACTTCAGTCTTCATTACACTCATTTTCATTTGTTCCTTCATTTTCATTTTTCATCATCCTCCCTGGCCTCTTTTCACTTCCATGCCTCCTGCAAATCCACATGAAGCAGTCCAACCTGACTTCCTCATGGAACACTACACAGCCTCACATCAATCCCTCATCGATGATTTCAACATCACCAATAAACAAGTGGCTCAGAGACTCAACACCTTCTGGTTGGACCAGAATACCCTAGACCAAGAAGAATGGGATGCCCAGGTCCAGGCAGAAGTGGACCTAGCCAGAGAACACAAAGAACAACAGCACACTGAAGCTGAGGAATACCACAGGTGAAAGGAAGAAGAAGAAGAAGAAGCCCAACAGGAAGACTGTAAAAAAGAATTGCAACAAGTTCCTTCCCTTTGCCAATGTCCCCATATCCAGCACTCCTCCCATCATCCTGTCACCTCTTGCCTTGCGCAAACTGCATAAAGGTGAATTCTGCAAATTCTACTTCTTCATGAACAAGGGTCTCATAGACACATAAGCCACCATGAACTCCACCAACGATGAAGCCCTCACATTGATGAAAGATGAACATGGACTCCACTTGTTCGTCCCCCTTGTTTCTTCCAAAGCCAAACAAAACATCATTGAAGACAAAGACCTCACATGGCAACAAATCGACAAAGCCACTCACCACATCCTCACTGCCATGAAGGAATGCAGATGGGATGAACCGTGTATTCACATCCACCTACAATTCTGGATAGCCCTGAACACCCACAGCTGGTGTCACCACCAAGACGAGAGACACTGTCGCACTCTCATCCACTACTAGGCAGTAGCCCAAAAGAGGTGGCATGACACCCTCAGCACCGCAAACTCCTTCAACCTAAAGTACATACAGCAATCTCTGCTGGATTACATCTGTTCTGAGATTGTTGACAACACCACAACCATAGCCCCCAGCAATGCGAGAGAGGCAAGTCATTTTTCCCCTTTGCAATGCCACATCACTAACCATTGAGATGCTTCTCTCCTTCCCTTCCCCCTTCCTCCTTTTCAAACCCCACTTACAAACACCACCTCTACATGGCGATCCCCACTTACAATTGGGCTACACACCCATGCACCCCTATGTGCTGGCCCCAATGCCATAACCTCCCTCATCTGGCTACACACCACATGATCATGCCCCCCAGTGGGCACAATCACACCAACAGGCAACAGACAATCTTTCTGCCATGATTGCTTCACTCCAGTCATTGGGTGCCATCCCTACTCATTTCCACTCGAACACCCACAGCAGACAATCCTTATTCTCAAAACAAACGTCCCCCATCTCCCATGTCACCAGAAGAATGTGCTCACAAATGCCCCTGCTCCTTTCAGTCCAATGCCTCACCTGCCAACCCACCACTTGAACCCTTGCACCCATGTGCAGTATGCCTCAGCATCGAACCACACACAGTTCCCATCATAGAATGTGACAAAGACAAAACCTGGGATGGAAAGTATGAAACCTTCACCAAACGAGTCAACAGACAGCTTGTCACCAAAACAACTAACCAGTGCCTATGCATGAAATGGCAGCACAGGGAAGGATGCACTAACAAATGCTGCTTCACCCACATGTGCTCGGGGTGTGGAACAGCTTTGCACAGAGCTCTGCGCTGCCCTAGAGTGCAGAGATTCGGAGGTGCTAACTCTCTATAAACCAGCTGCATGGGAACAACTCCTCTGAGAAGCTAACCTTCTCCAAGACTATGGTAACATACCAAATGGACTGAGACATGGTTTTATAGTAAATTTCCCTAGCATAACTCAAGTACAGGTTCCCTGTAATTCCGCTTCTGTCAACATGTTTCATAACCAACTCCACAACATAATATGCAAAGAAATAGCTAAAGGCAGATACATTGGTCCCTATTCCCTATTGATAATAGAAGCAGTCATTGGACCTTACCAATCCTCCCCTCTTTCCATTATTCCAAAACCAGACAAACCAGGCAAATTCTGTCTAGTACAGAACTTTTCTTTCCATGCTAATCCTTCCCCCTCCAACCCCTCTCCCTCCATAAATTCATACATAGATGCCACAGACTTTCCTGCATCCTGGGAAAAGTTCTCCATAGTTTACTTACTCATTTTCCACCTTCCTCCAGGTTCCAAACTAGCTACATGAGATGTGGCAGAAGCATACCATACCATCCCACTACACCAATCTCAATGGCCTGCTGCAGTAGTGCACACATCAGACTCAGAAGCATGCGTTAATACTTGCACTGCTTTTGGTGAAATGCCCTCAGCTGGCAGCTATGGCCACCTAGCAGATGCAGCAGCATACATCCTCCACTTTTGAGGTATTGGACCCCTAGACAAATGGGTCAACAACCACATTTTTGTCCAAATCCTGAAAGACCAAATTAACCAATATAATGTGAAACGTGCAACGTAGGCCTGAGAAATCGGAACCCTCAGAAAATGCAAAGAAGGCAGCCGAATTTGATACTGTGGACGTACTCTAGATGATGGAACTTCAGAAGAATTCAATAAACCCTATACCTGCCCAATCCAGGACCTATCTGACATGTCCCCTTGATCTCAACACAACCACCTTTTTACATATGTGATTGTTGACATTGACCAGATATCACATGAGCTAGGTATTCCTTGGGAGGCCTCGAAAGACCAGCCCTTCAGCCACTCAACTGTCTATATTGGTTTTGTATGGGACCTCCACAAGAAAACAGTCACCCTGAGTCCTGAGAAAGCAGCCAAATATATACACCACAGCCATACGTGAATGGAAAACAAGGCATGCACACTGCCTCGAAGATGTCAAAAAACTGTATGGAAAACTTCTACATACAGCATCCCTTATCCCAGAAGGTAGGGCTTACCTAACAGGGCTCAAACAGATGCTATCTGTCTGCAAGAAAAAGCCTTTCATGCCCCATCATCCCGAAAAATCCATCTTAGAGGACCTCGACTGGTGGTCAATGATGATAACCACAGGCAGAGCATTGCGCCCAATAACCCCCCCACCAGTATACATTGACATTGCAGCATACTCAGATGCTAGCTCTAGCATTGGCATTGGAGTCGTCATCGGTGACAAATGGCAGGCATGGTGCCTCCTCCCTGAATGGCAAACAAATGGAGGCAAGCAAGACATTGCCTGGGCAGAAGCCATTGGACTCGAATTCCTCATCATGGCCATTGCACAGACTCTCAACTTTCCACACCACATCATCATCATCATGTATGGAGATAACACCAACATTATCAACAGCTGGAAAACCAGTAGACATCACAACCAAGAAGTCAACAAAGTTTTTTTCAAATGCATCCATGCCCACATTGCAGCTCCACCCTTTCCCATCTGCAGCATCATTAACCACTATGTCACAAGTGGCAACAATCCCACAGACAACCCCTCACAAGGCATATACATATGGTGACCCAAAGCTCCTCATTTCGCCCATACCCATCCCTCAGCAGCTTAACCACCTGGTCATCAACTTCACAGAGCCCCTCCATCCCCAAGAACTATATCAAAAGCAGCACAGCAGTCTCCCAATTCCAACCCATAAATGTGCTATTGATGCTTGAAACCATGACAACAAGCTCTTTGATGCAGATGAACAACAACAAAAAGATAAAGAGCTCATCCACTTCGCCATCCAGGACATCTGAACCAAAAACAAATTGGTTCACCCACCAAGTACCTGTACATAAAACTGTGCAACATGTAATCAAACCCAAACTGTACAAGCCTGACCTCACCCCAGCCCCTTCCCCACTTCACCCACATTGTCTAGCACAACAATGCCTATCACTATGGTTACCCTTCCTCACATCTCCTCAGGCATCTAGGAGCCTGACAAACACGCAGAGCACCATAACTGAGGAGGACCTTGATCGAATCCTTATGATCATAGGTGCCTCCTGGGCGGAATCTACCAAATAGCTATATGGTACAGGCCTACTTGTATACCATGTATACTGCAACATACATGATATCCCAAACAACTACCGTGCCCCCATCTCCCAGAACCTCCTCAGTGCGTTCCTAGCTAGCTGTGCAGGCAGTCAATCAGGCTCAACCATTGTCAACTATGCAGCTGCAATACATGCATGGCACATCCTACATGGACTCGAATGGAACATTGATGAAAAGGAATGCAAAGCAGTCCTGCATGGAGGGAGCAAATTAGCTCCTCTGTCTGCCATGCGACCCAAACGTGCCCCTTTCTCAGTCGAGATCCTAGAAAAATTTCGTTTCTCCATGGACATTACAAGACCACGAGATGCAGCAGTATTCACATGCCTAACCTGTGCTTTCTATTGCATTGCAAGACTAGGTGAACTGACAGTGCCTGCCATCAACAAATACGACACAGTTAAATACATCTCCAGAGCTGATTTTTCCATCATAACCAACCATCAAGGACTCCTGGTAATGAAATTCTGTTTTCTGCATACTAAGGCTTTCCCAAATGGAGAAGATCCCCACTATGCCCCTCATGACAATGCATTGATAACAGATCCCAAATTGGCACTCAAAAACCACTTCAGAATCAATCCAGCCAATCCCACAGATCACCTGTTTGCATAGAGACACCCCATGAAAGGTCTGCACCCCCTGTTCAAGAAGGAGGTCATATCATTCATCAAAGACATAAAGAAATGCAACCCAGACATGCCCGACCTGTTATGACTGCCTCAGGTAGAGACAGAAGTAGACTTTCGAGGAGCAGCACAAAGTGTCAATGGTTTGCGTGGGGCGAGGTCAAGGATTCAGAGGATAAGTCTAACTACTGTAGACTTAGATCGAAGGTTCTAAGGATGTCCACTCTGAGGGGAGTGATGGAGGAGTGGGCAAGTGCTACTATTCTGGGTAGAGGAAAGTAGGTCAAGCTTAGGGAAATACATGAGGTTGGGGCAGCGACTATATACTGGAACAAAAGGGTTAAGGGCAGGCATAGAAGTTAGATGACTAATCATAGAAGAATCTGATGGAATCTGATGGAAGAAAGCGATGACAAAGCAAGTGGAGTACAACATAATGGGGATGAGTCATTGCAGAAGAAAAGGGATAAGTCCATAAGAGGGCTTAGCTAGGTTAAAAAGAAAAGAAAAGGGCATATTGTAACATGACCTCAAAGGACACAGTCTCAGGATAGGTGGTACACTCTTTTACCTCCTCAAAGGAGTCCCCTTCGACGTCATTAAAACCCTTGGATGTTGGTCAAGTGACGCCTTCACCATATACCTCTGTCACCATGCACTAGTCCTGGCCCCATTCCTTCAATATGACACTGCTCTTTTCGACAACCTGTGAAGATACATCCTCCCACCAGTGCGATAAACCATGAGTCGAGCTCCTAGCACCTGGGTCTCACTCTTGTGATGCGTCACTCACTCCTACACCTCAGGGTCATAGCTGGCAGACTCGGGCACAGCTTCAAACCAGAAAGCCTTCAGCTTTCACCCACCCATATCCATTTGTAACCACTTACATGTACCATTGTCAAATAGCAACCATCTTTGTCTCATTACACTAGTACACTGCCAATTTCACTCTCTGACCACATATATAGCATGCAATGCATAGATCCCACTACGTGTAGCAGATCACCTCTCACTCAATGTGATGGTGTGAAGGAACCTGTGCAGACCCTTGACCTCTTTTATGTTAACCGTCATCCAATTACAACTCTGAATATGTAGAGTTCATCAAATGATACTCTTATAATACTGCTTTGTGGAAGACTCTTATAAAATAAAGGGAATTGTGCCCAAGGATTCCTACTGCTGGACTGTCACATCGACTCCTTTGACCCTTGCATAGACCATTGTCTTCAGGTTGCATATCATCCTGATCTATGTCAGCAGACAAGTTCTCGCTAATGGCAAGTCTGCTTGCCCATTACTCCCCAGACCTTTTGGGTCGAACTTGAAGACTCCACATTTATCTGCTCACTCATTGCATACATTGGAATGTGGTTCACGGACTGGTTTTTTGTCATCCTCACTACAGGGCCCATGCCAATGCACATCAGATTTGTAACAGATGGAAATAGGGGTGTGCCAGGAGGCTAGGGGATAATGGTAAAAGATGTCCACACAGCTGGATGTGATAATCTGCATCAGGTATGCCTGCAGCTTGCAGATGACCACTGATGAGCTTATGCATACGTGTGTAGGTCCTAGAGCTCTGCTTCCATGTACATATCCAATGTGTGACATTGTGCGCGCTTGCAATCAAGAACTTTCAACCGATCGAAAGAGGGTGGATGAGATTATGGAGGTTTTGACAGAACTATTCATCGAGCTGGCACAACCTGGCTATGATTCATCACATTCTGTTATTATGTGGGATGTTTCATTCATGCCTCCATGGAAAAGTTCAATCATATCGATAGGTATAAGTGTGTGTGTGAACACGCTCAGAAGAAAGGAGCTACTGCCTCCGAGCATGCAAAAAGTGGTACGAATTGTACAGAAAATGTGTACATTTGTTTCCTTGTCTTCCTTGTCTCCCCATGACTCCTGCCACTATGGTAGCATCCTCAGCATTTTAAATTATACACCGTCCTGGGACGAAATCATGACTGCCATTGAGAATGTCACCCATGAAGCCTTCAAGTTGGGTGATTTGGATTACAGTTGGTGTTGCACAACTTCTACAGGCACAGGTGAGAAAGGATCATAGTGGCTCTATGGAATTGGACCCATGTCCCCACAGCTGTCGAATCTACCTATATACTTAGCCAAGGGCCCGGAGGATGCCATTGTGTCATAGAGTTTGCAAGGATCTGCTGTTCCGTTGTGATCATCGACTCTACTCTGTTGCACTGGAAGCTGCCTATAGGGATGAGACCTTGAGGCTTGTTTGTGTTGTTCAGACGTGTTTGTTGCTCCAGCAAGGACTGTATTGCCTACTGCTCGAAGTCCTGGAATGGTCAAACTGACAGAGTTATGTGCATCCTCATCACCTCAAGTCAACCCTGTTTACCCCTCTGATGGAAGTCCAGAGAATGCCAGACCACCCTCTGTTGATGTATTTCTATGGTACAAACGGACTCGGGTATTCCCACATTATATAATTGAGTAGATAAATTCTGTCTTGACATGTATCTACATCTCAGTCTCAGACTCCGTCCAGTACTGAGGTGAGATCCTGTCTATGCATATCTTATACTTCATACTCATACCTTGTAGTATACTTCTACAGGTTATGAGCCCTGCGCTCTAATTTCAGAAATAACTCACACAGAGACATGCATATAGCCAGCAAAATGACTTCTACTATGTCTGAGGAGATCAAGCTCCCGAAGCTTGACACGTCTGGTAAGGAGTGGACTACTTGGAAAGTCTGACTCCAGGTTGTCATGGCCAGTCAAGGACTTAGCAGGTATCTTGATGGCACAATGCTGAAACCCACCGATCCGGTGACAGGGAAATTGCCTGGATGGATGGTGATGACTCCTGACGAGTTGAAGGCAGTCTCAGAATATCTGAAGACTTTGACTACATGGCTGGAGAAGGACACAAAGGTCCATCATGTCATCACAAACACGCTGTCCAATTCCCTGTTTATCCATCTGGTCAACAAAGAAAGTGCTTTTGAGTACTACAAGACGCTACGCACCCTCTTTGAGCACAAATCCATTGTAGTTGGAGCAGAACTGCAGCAACAACTTGGTGAGATGAAGCTCAAGTAGGGCAGAGACACATGCGCACATATAGACAAGATTATCACTTTACGCGAGGAGTTGGCATCAATTGGACGACCAGTGTCTGATGACGATCTCTTTAACATTGTCTATGTGTCTCTCCCACACTCTTACAACCCCAGCTTGGCATCCCTCTCCTCTACGATGCATCTACAGCAAAAGACTATTAGTCCAGACAATCTGATGGACGTTGTCATTGAGGAGTACAATTGTATTACCTTGCAAGACAGAGGAAAGTCCAAAACCAAAGCATCCTCCGAGGACACTGCTTTTGGAGCAGATGCCTCTCGATGTGGGAAAGGTCAGCAGAAGAAGTTTGCAGGCACCTGTCACAACTGCAGTTGGACCGGACATAAAAGCGCCAAGTGCTGGGAGGAAGGTGGTGGAAAAGCTGGCCAAGCCCCCAAGAATTGGAAACCACAAGGGAAGAAGTCCAAGGATGCAAAGGACGGAAAAGGGTCTGCTTCAGCGCATACCGTGGATCAACCTGACTGTGCATGGTTGGCCATGTTAGACTTGCCTGTGACTGATGTGGATGCTAGTTCTTGCCTCACTCATGTAGACCATGCTGGCATTCCCGAACTTTACGACAGTGGTGCCTCACAGCATCTTTCTCCTTCTCGCGAGCGTTTTATCAATTTCATGTCTATCCCGCTGAAACCCATCCAAGGGGCTGATAACGGCACCTTCCACACCATCAGCCGTGGGGACTTGCCCATCTATTTGCCCAATGGAAGCTCCAGGTCTCGTATTCTATTGAAGGACGTACTGTATGCTCCCAGTATGCGCATCACTCTTGTTTCAATCAGTCGCCTTGCTGGCACTGGTTGTCAAGCTGTCTTTGATGGGGAGACCTGTCAAATCTATGATGCGCAGCGACGTCTTCTTGGGCAGGTTAGCGTCACAAATGGCCTCTACAAAACACAGCATGTGTTACGACTACCACGGGTAGCGATAGGCGTAGCCTTGTAGGGTGTGCATCAGCACGTCTAGGGGAGTCGATGGTTCATCCGTTTGACAAAGGAACGACGGGTGGTTCGAGGTTAAGTCCTGTCAACAAGGACGTCGAGGGTTCTAGGACACGCTCAATCAACACGAGCGGTCGAGGGTTCAGTGAGACGTCCACTCAGTGACGAGCGACGAGGAGTCAAAGGGAGTTCGTATTCGCGGAAGAGTACCGAGGTACAAGAGTATGCAAGTAGAACGAGGAGACCAAGGTTAAGGCCTAAGGGGCGCCAGCGTGGCGACTTATAAACTAAAGGTGAGGACTAAGGGCAGGTGTGGGAATGACTGAAGGGTAGGCATAGAATGATGAAGAATGTAATAGAATCGTGGAGGAAAGAGGGTGATGACGAAGCAAGTGGAATGTCGTAGAAGGTCATGGAAGGGGATGAGTCATCACGAGGAAAAAGAAAGATAAGTCCGTGAAAAGGCTTAGCTAAGTCAGAGGAAAAGGAAAAAGAGACGAATAGGGGTGAATCATAACATTACCCCCCCGTTATGCAAATACTCCGTTGTTTGCTTCCTCAAAAGTACAACTCCGGGTTGCACGGCTCACCGGTCATGTTACTGATGGCGTCGTCGTCATAGAGGTCGTCGTTGTTGTCACTCCAAGAAGGGGAAGATGGGTAAGTCAGCGATGATTCGGAAGTCACTGTCGAAGGTGGAGGCAGTCGTGGAGAATAATGTGGGGAAGGGGTGCGCAGGGAGTAGCGTGGAGAGGATAGGGTCCTGGGGAGAGTGGACCAACCCGGTTCTGCGAGGGTCGAAGTGACGTCTGAGACATCAGAGTTGGCAGTGATGGGGAGAGGGGGTGCAGGGTTAGTAGACAGGGTAGACCCGAGAGAGGTGGCACTGGAGGTAACAGAGGATGAGACACTGAGGTTACGACGAGGAGAGCGGGGACGACGGGGGCAGTGGGCTTGGTTGTGACCGGGCTCCCATTTGCCGCAGATGGGGCATTCGTAGAGTTGGCAATCTCGCTTCATATGACTGAGGTGGTGACAGAGGAAACAAGCGTCTTTATATCTGGGATGAGAGGTTGGGAGGGGTTCATCGAGTTGCATTCTCATGAGACGGGCGGCAGCGGTAGAGAGCGGCATGGGACGTAGTACGACTGGGTGAACAGATCCCTCGGAAGAAGAAGGAGATGGGGAGCATGGAACGGGAGCGGAATCTACAGGGTGCCAAGGGGTGGGCGGAGCGGGAGTAGGAGGACGAGGAGGAGCGGAGGGAGGGTTAGAGAGGCGACGAGTAGGAAAGAAAGGGGGGTTTAAGTTATGTTGGAGAGCGTCATGGATGTCTATGGCGTAGTCCAACATGCCGAGTTGGGTGAGTGCGACAGCGATGAGGTGGGTGACCTTGCGAGCGTTTTCCCTAGCGAGTCGTGCGGCAGTGGCGATGTGGGTGTCTACGGGGAATTCTTCCGGGGTGACGACATATTTGGTGTAATGACGGAGAGAGGCGGCGCGGCTGAAGGCACGATAGGGGACGTCTAAAGGGGAGTTTATATCTAATTGTCGTTCAATGGTGAGGGAGAGGCTGGGATCGGTGAGGAGAATTTCCATGATATCGATGTTGTCGGGAGTGGGAAGGAGGGCGACGTTGGTGGTGTCGGGGCGAGAGAGGGAGGAGAGGCGGTTGTTGGAAGTGGAAGTCATCGTTTGCGAGAGGTATTTTCTTTGGGGGTAAGGAACGTCTTGGGGTGGGCACACTTATAAGCATTGAGGATGTTCTTGGCATGGTCTAAATCGGGTTCAGGGACCCAGGAATCTTCTTCGGCGGTGTAACCTTTCCATCGAATCAGGAAGGAGCGGCGATTGGGTGGGCCTCTGTGGTGTAGAATCTTGTCGATTTCAAATTCTTCTTCGCCGTTGATAAGGTCAGGGGGTGGATTCGGGTGATTTGGACCGTGGACGGAGTTCTCATGATAGGATGATAGGAGGGAGGCATGGAACACGGGGTGGATCTTCCATGTTTTAGGGAGTCGGAGTTTATATGATAAAGGGGATAGGACGTCCGTGATGGTGAAGGGTCCTTCTCGTTTGGGGGCGAATTTCGGAGAAGAGAGGTCGCGTTTCAGGTTACGGGCTTCTAGCCAAACCTTATCCCCTTTCGAGAACGGTTTGAAGTGGGAGCGGACACGGGAAGCCATCATTTGGCATGCGAGTTCGTGGGCAGCTAACGCTTCATCTCTAGCTGCTGAGAGAGCTTTCAGACGAGCCTTGACGGCGGGAACGGGGGATTCAGGAAGGACGGATGGTAGGGCACGGGGTTCATAGCCAAGCATGAGATAGAACAGGGTTTTGCCGGTGACGGAGTGGGGGCGGTGATTGTGTGCGAATTCAGCGTGGGTAATGGAATCAGCCCATGGGGTTACGTGTGATCCGCAATAGATCCGCAGGAAGGTTTCGATTTCTTGGTTGACGCGTTCGGTTTCTCCATCGGATTGGGGGTGATATGCGGTGGAAAGGGAAAGGTCGTAGTTCAAAAGACGGCCAAGTTCTTTGGCGAAGGAGGAGGCGAACTGGGGACCGCGATCGGAGATAATCTTGTCGTAGAGACTGAACCGTTTGAAGACTTTATGAAAGAAGAGGGCAGCGACACCCTCGGCGGAGATAGTTTTCTTGATAGGG
>JBBPOF010000120.1:0-44472 GCA_038091315.1 Porphyrellus cyaneotinctus | reverse complement strand
AGTCGCGATACGTCTCGTCAACGATAAGTGCAATATTGTTCTCCCGCGCTAGTTCTGCAAATTGCGCTATCAGGGCAGGTGGGTAGGTGGCACCAGTCTGCATGATAGTAGGATAAGTTGAGGAGAAAGCTTGATCGCGTGAAAACACACAGGATTATTTGGTGTGACGAGCGTGATCGCTTTTATTTTGGACGTGATCAACTTCTTGCATTCGTCTGTCGAAGGCAAAAAGCTCTGGTCAGACCGAGTATACAGTGGAACAGTCTTGATGCCGAGCAAGTTGAGGCTCATTCTATGATACAAGAAATAAGTCAAAGTCCGACAAAGTAGGAGACGCGGCATACTGATGGTTGAAATACCTGTAAGGGGTGTATTAGAATGGCGGTCGCACCAAAAGTTGCTAAGATCACCATGGTACGGGAAGAATCACCTCGTCCCCAGCTTCTGCTAGACACATCACGGCCGCTATAAACGACATGTTGCATCCAGCCGTGATAGCAACGTCGTTGGCTGTTATGTCTGCATTTTTCCCATAGATCGTCTTCATTTCCTGTGCAAGGACAGCGCGCAGCGTGGGTTCTCCAAGGGCAGGGCCGTAGCCAGTACTTTTGGGAGACGAGGACGTCTTTGCTAACGCATCCAGTAACGCGTCCGGAGGAGGATCTCCTGGGGCACCTTGTGACATATCGAGTAGGGGACGAGAGGGTGTAGCTGGGTACGCTAGGCCCCATGCCTTGGCGCGAGGAATGCTGGAGCAATTCTAAGAATCAAGGCGGAGGATTGGCAGAGGACACGTACGGAGGCTGTATGGTGGTGAGCACGCTCCGAGAGAACCGAAACGCGAGATTTTTCGACATCTTGGGTCGCTCAACGCTGTCAGCTTGCCTGCTTCAAGGACACGTCGAGTAAAAAAGCAACCCTGAGATTGGAAGTCGCTCGACCCTGACTCGGATTTCACCCACTGTTTGCTACGATCAGGATGATAGCGGTTCTTTCTTTCCACCCACTTCGTTGCCTCTCACAGCGTCGCGCTGCTTTCTTTCGCCCACCGCACCTGCAGCCTGTATATGTTTGGTCTACATGGTTATACTGGTGCGTGCAACCCCGCTACTCTGAAAACCACATTTCCATGTAAAGCTGTGCTCAAAGCCGAGAAGCAGAGCAAGAACAATACATCGAGACACAAATCCAGGAAACCCGGCAAGGATGACGAGGACGACAGTCCAAGAGACGTCAAAGATGATCGAAACCTGGAATCGGCTCGCGCAACTTGACGAGATGTAGCTGCGTCCAGTTTTCGAGTCCTTTTGCTCCATAGCTTTGATCGCGCGCGGACATTGTACTCACGTTGATAACGAATCTCAGTTGCCTCCAGGAGCCCCTGCATCCCTTGAGAACGATGTCCTCCGCACCATCCAACGTCCCAGGCTCCGAGTTGAGTCTCAAAGGACCGGCCTCGTGCACACCTACATTGCCAACTCCTTTGTGTGGCTTGGACGCACCGAATGACATGGGACGTACCTTTTGAGCGACTCCTTCATGCAAGTTTCTAAACCTGATGGCATGGTGGGGCCTGCGAAGAAGATCGCTTGGGGTGCACTGGGCCCGAAGGACCCGCTGAATCGACAGACGTCACGGCACCAAGGGACCGTTGGGGAAGCCCTGCAATTCGTGTCTGCTTACGCAGGTCACCGGCGGTGCGTACGACCGAGTAACTTATATGATGGACCTACATGCACGATTATGAACAATGGAAAACGACGGGGGCCTGGTCGGTATTAATTGTTGGACATATCAAGTTACGTCAAGGACCGAAGCCCCTTGTATAACGAATGGGCTGTCAGAGCACCGTTCTTGTGCGTGAGTCAATAGGACTGCCATACCCAAGTGTGGACCACAATGGTGGTCACAATAGTCAAGGTTTAATGCTATGAGTGACAATACGCTTCTGGGACGAGAGGACGGACGAAAGTAGAACGCTAGTAGCCTAATGGCAGCACAAAGCCTTGATCATACATGAGACCGTTGAGTCGAGCCATTTGATCATGCACAACCGGAGATCCCCCGTATGTACCTTAAAGTTGAAATTATGCATCCCGAACATGTCGTCAGTTATGATCAGGGGTGTCTGAAACAATGTGCCAAAAGTCTCACTGCTATGATACCGAGCGGTCGACGCGTGCGCGTACCTTTCAACGGAGCCTTTCCGTCGCCGCTCCCATTGCGTCAGATGACAAGATTGATCAACCTCGTCATGCCCACGTATTGGATATACTCCTAGTGATGCATAGGATTGTTACAAGCAAAATGGGCGCTAGTTATGGTTTTTTTTGAAGCATGGCTGTCGTTGCCCCAGGCTGGTGACATCCATTGCAAGACAACTTCGCAGGAAAATTATACAGAGAGCAATATGATATCATTTCAGTGTATGCTATGATGGTAATCTCAGTGCACTTGAAAAGCTTCGACATCCTCTAGTACACGAACGGTATGAGTCGATACTTCACCTTCCTCGCCCAAACCTCCCACTCCTTGCCAAACCGACGCAATAAATACCGATCCTCTTCTGCAGACCGACGAAACACCGTTGCGAGGCATGCCACCATGATGAGTGACGACAAGCCAAGCAAGACCCTCACCCATGAATAATCCAATACACCCGACGTCCGTAGCCACGACCCAGGACTGCTATACATGATTCCCCACCCGAGAATAGACGAGAGTAAACCCGAATACCCGGGATGTCGGATGATCGCGTACGGACCGCTCGTGACCAGTCGATGATCCTTCCGTATGCATTGGACAAAGGTGTAGTACGGGCCGAGAGCGCGAAAGGCTGCTATGCGGGCGATGCCGCCAAAGATAACGAGTGACGAGCCGATGATGAACGGAATGGAGAGTTTGCTGGCCTCGGTAGGTCCGAGCGCGTGAAGGAGGGTATCGGGCGATCGCGGCTGATCGAGTAGCGTGGTCACGATGACCGCCGACTCACCGGCGGTGGCTAGCCATGTCGTGAGCTGGGTAGACGGGTGAATACTGCATGGTAGATTCGAACGGGGAGACTACGACACCTTCAAAAAATAGTCAAGAGGTACACCGACATGCTTCCATAAGTGTTCCCGGAGAGTTGTCACCATGACCTTGTCCTCGTCGTTCACAGACGAAGTGCGAGCAAGGCCTAAATGAAAGGAAAGCGATGAACTTATTAGAAGGGATAACTTGACGAGGGACATGGCTGGGGTGGAGAACGGGGGTATAGAACGACGTTTTATGGGGTTACTCACGACTTTCGGACAATCGCCCGTGTCGACATGGGCTTATGTATCCCGAGATAGGATGTAGCAATTTAGGTTAGATTGAGTGTATTTGTGCCAGGGGATCAATTACCATTTATGGATCTTCGCAATAAATATGTGGCGCTGCTTGCGTTGACGCATTTGTACACGCCTGCCTCGCTACTCTGCCGCGGTGCGAATGTGGCGGTGATACGCGAGGTCAGCAGGGCAGTAAATCCGAGACATATGGCGATTCCAACGTATTTAGCACGCTATAGGGTTATGAGACATGCAGACAACGCATGGTATCCGATTTTACACGAGGCACTGTATGTATCTACACGATCTCGATATCCGCGATGAAGCTCCCACAAAGCGTACTGCGAAATCTGACCAGGTAAAGTTGCATGAATTGCACGCCCAACGAATCTGACCTCCGATTTGCGCCTTGATGAAGCGCAATATTATAGAAGCCTACCGCGCTGGGTAATAATCTCTCTTTTTCCACTTTCTGAAAACACAGATCAAATCGAGCGTGTCACTATTGGTGCCTTGGGTCAAACAAAATTCAAAGCTTACCCTGAAGAAGTTGGCATATGCAATGGTCAATTTCCCTGCCAGATCAAACCGCGTCATTGGTCCACCCTTGTCCGAAACCACGCGAACCTGTAACCGCTCGGGTCGATATCCAGGCCACTAGAGATGCACATTCGTCAGCATCGACACAAGCAACCCCCCACCCACTTGCGCTCACAGAAATGACAAACACAAGTTCAAACCCCCTCAGTCTGTCGAGGACGATATCCGCCGCACCCCGCAATTTAGCGGGGTCTGCCTTATCTCCGCAAAGGGAGGCTACATGAGTACCTAGTATGTCACAACGAAGCAAGTCTTTCACGTTTGCGCTGAGGTGTCAAATAGCATTAGATACGTACCCATAGAAGGGCCCTCTTGATCCCGGTCTTTAAAGTCAACGACGAACCGGGATTTGTTCAAGAGTGGGTCTAGTCCATGCACCGGTACCAGCACCGCTGCACGACCCTTGGGACCTTCCCATTTCCCAACCAACCCCGGCGAACCGATTGGGGCACCCACGTTGTCCGGATACTTTAGGAATACTTCCATCTGACATCTCAGTAAGCCGTCGGGATCTGTCCAGTCAGAATCATTTCGCCTATCACCGTAGCATCTGACCAACAGTTCGGTGGGGGTCAGCGAGGTCGGTTTGGGGATGAGTTTATGATAAGGATATCTTGGTGGGGGTGGCTTGTGGAGTTCTAAAGGGTTGACAGTGGTTGGACGAAACCAGTTGCCCCAACGATCAAAGGGCATAGTCAGGATGAGGGATGTTCAGTGGAGCTTGCCAATACATTGTGTGGAGGATGAAAACTTATACATCGTGCACGTTGTCAAAGCACCACCCACGACCATCAACTTACAAAAGCGATGGTCAATAGAATGGTGTAGCGCGGACCACAGAGGCAAGACCAGTGGTCCAAGCATAGCATTGGCGAGTAGCGCGCCACCCGACTGTCAAAGCGCACAAGCCATTGTGCGCCTGCACCGCCACCACACCCGTCGTTGGCAAAAGCGGGTCGCAAAGGAAAATTGCTAAATTGTTCTCAGAACAGGTCAATGCCAATTACGACAATCGGATGTAGGATCATCAAAAGTCCAATCCTCGCTGCAATGTCCTCACAGGGTATGATAGGATGAACGAGATGATACGAAACTCACAGGTCTCTAAGGTACCAAAACGGCCCTTATTTCTGCCGTCCATTCCCCCCGACTCGTATTCCTAACCGTGATAAGGTGCAGCTGTTCGAACTTGATTCCGGGAGAAAACAACCCTTGTGATGATGATAAAGAAATTGCATAAGGTCCAGAACGTGTGGGCGCAATCGAGCGTGACGTTATTTGCTACACGCAGAGGGAACCTGTGAGACCGCATGCACCGAACCACAGGATTGGGTACGTACGTAGAAAAACTCGGCAAACGCAAGGGAAACTTCGTAACCTAATTCAGCACGCGTCGTTGACCTGCCGTTCGTGCCGAAACCTGATATCACCTTTGCAAATGGAGGGTAATGGGGCCACTTTCATCAATAGGTAATAAGATAGCGAACGCTGCCATGAAGCCAAAGAACGCACGAGTATATTAAGCCGTAGATTGGTGATGCCCAATCCGTCAAGCACAGGTTGATGGGGGTTCTCGAGGCCAGACACATTACCGTGTAATAGGTCCGACATTGGTATGCCTGAGTCAAGTCTCTAGCGCGCAAGGCCAGATCAACTAAGCGATAACATACCTTGTATCTCGACACCAATGCCCCAATCTGAACATCGGAAATCGACGACAAGGCCTGTGCCGCTCATCTGGTTGTCCACAGCAAGCAGCGGAATCTGTAGGACGCCATCCAATTGTGGTTTAGGCGGCAGAGTATACGTGATTACTGAAGTCTGCTGAGGGTGTCCATGTGATCGTCCATTCTGGGATGGATGCGGTGAACCCGATATAGCTCGCGGCAGCCCCGGCGGAGGACGTAAATTTCCAAAAATTTCGTCTAGCGGCCGATGATTTGTACATGTAATCCTGTCGCTGGATGACGGAATGTATTGGTCCACCAGGTTCCCAGACTGGTCAAGGTAACATATCTTCATGGAATGTTTGGGATCGGGTGGAACGGCGCCTCGTGGACTGACGAGGGTGTTCCTCTGCTGAGGACGCAAGTCATGTCCAGCAGTGAGGTCTAGTGAGGAACGGAGGAAAGCTGTCCTGCTAGCATCTGAGCGGGCGTACGCATCCATAGGGTGGGTTTGGTCCTGCAGCGGCTGAATGTTGGTTATCGGCATATCCGGGGAAGATCCTTGTGGTGGCTGAAAAACGTGGAGTGGCGAAGTATTGGAAGTGCCGGGGTAGCTATAATTCAGCTGCCCGAAGACCTGCATAGTTGCGACGAGGAATGCAATAACGCTGACGAGAACGACAGTCACATTGCAAAGAAAAAAATGCAAATGTATATATACCTTTCTGCCAAGCTGATTTCCCCGCGACTCGACAAGTGGTGACCCTATTCTAGGTGAACGGAGGCAACGATGAGTCAATGAGGTGTGATCGCGTGTGGCGCAATTGCCGACAAGACCCGACAGATCAATGAACACAGCGCGGAGGAAACAAAAGGAGAAAGACAATTAGCCCGGAGTGGCTCGACTAGGGGAGAGCGGACTTGTGTACCGGTGTGACCTTGGAGAACGTAAACACGGCCTTTTGAAAGGAGGAGATGTGTGCTGCGTGAAATGCGAGAAGGATGACCAGCTGGTTGGCATGCTAGTCGTACGTTGGTGATTCTTTGTTGGCGGATCGTTTCCGTCAACCGTCCACAACACATGACCAACTTGAACTGACACCCACCTCGGAAAACTTTTGAAATTGTCGAAGACAGTTAGTAACAGAACCACCGCCCTGACCCGATCCTCCAATTGATCAAAGCGTTGCGGTCAGGATGTCGCGTTCATTTACAGCAAACACGAGTCATAGTGTGCTATCCACTAAGTACGCCGCCCCGAATCAGCCAGAGATCGCGTCGAGCTCAAATTCGGGTACGTCGTGACCTTTTTGCGACGCAAGTGATGGACGATGTAATGTCAGCGTTTTCGATTGGCAAAGGGTCGGGTGAGTACTAGCTTGCGCTTCACCGTCGCCTGGCAGGTTCCTTCAAATTTCCGTTAATGTCGATTAGTGGGAGCTCCGGATAACGCCCGCTCCAACGTTCCAGAAATCCGAGTCTTCCGATTATTCTTTGTCACAGTGTAGGTCCCATGTTCTTGGCGATCGTTTGGCTGGAAAATTAGTTTTGGGTGCGAATATGTCCGAAACCTGCTATATTTCATGATCATTCCAGCAAACCGAGTCCTTTATCCTGGGCATTCATGTGAGAACGGACTTTCCAAAATGATTAAGCTCTCGGCGCACAACACAGTGGCGCTTCCGTGCCGCCAATATGTCTAACGGCATTTACTCGAATCCGGACTCCGGGCTTATCCCAACGAGAAGAACTTCGAGGTACCAATGTCAACTCTGAACCTTTCGGCTCCGCCTGCTTCTTGACTGTGGAGACCTCGAGGATCATCCTTTCTCTTTCCTACTAGGTGAATCGACAGTCTCCTTAAACACTTTTGCCGCATCGGCGAATTCATCTTTCGTCCAGTCATAGCATCAGCTCCGAGTAAGCAGGGGCCACAGATTTCATAGACCTGTATGGAACGTAGACTGACATTTGGCAGTTTTGACTCGAAGAGGTGGTGTGGTATGTCTCAGATAAATAACTCAAGTCTTCAAGCTCAGACTTCGTTCTTCCTCACGCTATCGAAACTCTCGAAAGTCATTGCTTCACCTATGTATATCACTAGATCCACCCTCGTGGTCTCAGGCGCTCGAGGCGTTGTTTCCAGTCTCTGCGACTTCTTCACACTACTCGCCATGAAGAATATCGCTTGTCCCGCTACTGAGATTATTTATGTAACTCTGCCAAGGATGCATCAACCCGCGACAAATCTTGGCGTGCTGACTGGTTTGAAGTAACCATAGATCATCCCGGATGAGTCCCCAAGAACGAAGAATGCCGAAGTTCAATGACGGCGTCCAAAACACTGTCGTATGGAGGTCCAAATGGTGCAAAAATCTGCGTGCACAAAACAAGTGATTGTGCGCACAAACAAGCAGTTGCGCGCACAAAATGAGTGATCGCGCGCACAAAACGGCACTGAGTGACCAGGGTGGCACGCACACAGAATGACGGGGAAGTGAACAAAAAGGGTTGGTGTGAACGAGCACAAAACACTTGTATGCGCACAAAGATATTTGATGTGTAACCGAGCACAATGTGGATAGTGCAACAAAATGTATGCATGGAATAGAAACGTGCATGACTTGATGTATGTAGGGCACACACAAAAACGCTCGTAATGTTGTAGGTA
Organism: Porphyrellus cyaneotinctus; assembly: GCA_038091315.1. Lineage (NCBI taxonomy): Eukaryota > Fungi > Basidiomycota > Agaricomycetes > Boletales > Boletaceae > Porphyrellus > Porphyrellus cyaneotinctus. The sequence goes on along the minus strand of JBBPOF010000120.1, from coordinate 36,220 downwards.
AACCCATCACGACGCCATTTACACATTCCTGGACCTGAGGCCAGCACAGATGTGCTCATCCGTCTGGATGTCCATCATCTCCATTAGTGCAATATCCTGCAACATAGTATCATTTCTCAGCATGTCCGAATCCTTGATACAAGCGAGCGTAGCTTCCTTGCACCAGGTGCAAAGTCCAGGTATGTTGGTATCTTCTAACAAGGTCAGTAATGCTTCCCCGTAGCAAGGAGTATCTGGATGGAGTATCTGTATGGCGTCACATTTGCACATTTATTTACACCGCGCTCCGCATTGCGCGCCGCACGTTTGTTCTGGCGCGCTGCCCATTCCTCGCGCGCTGCTGGTTTATTTTTGCACGCTGCCCATTCCTCCTTGTGCGCTGCTGGTTTATTTTTGCATGCTGCCCGTTCCTCCTTGCGCGCTGCTGGTTTATTCTCGTGCGCTGCAAATTTTTGTAGTATGCTCATTCTTGCACGCTGCACGTTAAAATTGTTCGTGTGCTACATACAAGCTGGTTGTAACTCTACGAAGTTTCCAAGTGTAACTGTTGCATAAGACGATTGCAAACATCAGTGACGAAACAATCAACAGCATTGAATGCATCCCCTTCATCAATCAACTGAAACATGTGGGCTTTACATTTTTCGTTTACTCGCCCAAAGGACATCTGCTTGAGCCGCTTAGTAGCATCCTGATATGGCTGTGGATTGCGTCCATCGAGAAGAAAGCGACCCATTCCATTCCACCAAGCGGTATGCCAATCCTCCTCACAGGCTGTGGGATACTGGCAATCATCAGCATGCACCAAAATCCGTGGCTCTTCCACAGCAACAATGCGAGAATGTTTGTCCAAAACAGCTTTTGCATACACCAGGTGAATGAAGACAGGAATACCCATCAGTTCATGATGTTCCTTGGTGATCTCGGTAAGAGGGAGTTCCGTAAGTGTATGGAACGCATCGTAGAGCAGTGATGATCAACGTCAACACCAAATCCATCATGACAACAAATCTCATGGAGAAACGGCGGAAACCACAAAGCTGATAAGAACATCAACTCTCCCAAGTCGTGGACAGTCGAGTTGATCAAGCGACATCATTGAGAAAGGAGAATTTTGTAGTTGTCAGGTGCGACTGTGTACGCATGGGCATCTCGGACGAACTGCATCTTGTGCATCGGGAAGTGTTTCAGTAGTAGGGTTGTCAGATAACGATCCTCTTCGAGGTGTAGCAGATTCTTCACGTGCAATGTGTCCATGCAATTCTGAGAGTTCTGAGAGTCATCTGGTTTGAAATCAACAGAGGCTTGTGCATGTCAGAAGTATGGAGACGGAAAAGCGTGAAACAACTAGGAAAACAAGTGACCAAACCAAAGAGGGACTCGAATGCCTTAGCCATGTGGTGTGAGAGGAAGTACTCGTAGAACTGCTTGGCGTTCGCAAGTATTGTCTCACCATAGACACCGAGTACCTTTTTATCATGAACCATGCTGCAAAAGACGAGGGCGCGGATTAACAAGGGTTGATACAATAGCATAGAATACGACGTACGCAGAGATCAATCGGTTCAAAGAATATGGATCGACCACGGTATCAGCATCAATCGTAAACAAGCATTCGTAAAACATGGGGTTGACACCGATGACATTCTTGATCTGGTGATACATCTCCAGCTCGAGTGGGTTCATCGCGAATTGAAGTGGACCTGTTCGACACATTAGCTATGCTTTTCTTGCTCCCGCGAACAAACATACCTTGTTCAAGAGGTGCATGATAACCATTTGAGAGTCTCGCTTTCCTCGGTTGCCAGGGCGCGATCTCTCCGTTGGCTTGCCGATCTTGACGATCACGAGATAAGGCATGACGTGACCAGCGCACTCGTACAATCCATAGTACACTTTGCCCATGTTATGTTGTCGAGCACCCTCGCCCAATGAGACGAAGCTCAACGGTTCAGGATCGAGATCAGGATCCACACCAAGGATGTCAAGGACAATACAGGGTAGGTCGGTCGTTGCCGGAACCAACGATGTTGCCATCACAGACAACCAGAATCAATTTACGCTTGTCATCGTACTTCAGCTGGGCGAGCGAGTCAATGGTATGACGTAACGAAGTTTCTCCTTCCGTGTAACAAGGGACCTAGCAAATGACGAACTTGTCGTAATCCTCTGATGCACAGGGCGAACCAAAGTTGATGGAGGCAATAAACCTGAATGCGATAATGCTGACCAGTATGATCGATAGCGCGAGGAGAATATATTGCGAGAACAAACACTGGGGGGAATTTCGGTTGTCCACCTTGCCGATGAGGAATAAGTTTCGGAGGCACATTTTCTGGGCTGTGAGGGTCCCTGAATCGATGTTGAGGTTATTGATTGCCTTCGTGAGGTCCTGACCAGAACGGTACTTGAACAGATTGACAAGATTGCTGTCCATGAACTGCGCGTCTGCGCTGGGAGCTTGTTGTCCGCTTGGTCCTCAAACAGCAGGTCCGTGATTGACATAATCAGTCAGATCGTAGACAAGCCCTTCGTAAATACCGAGGGAGTGACCAGAGTTCGCCTTGCTAGATATCTCTTGGGGGCTGCATCTAGTGTTCTGCACGGCCCGAGTCGGGCTCAAAGCCCCGGGTCGGGCCCGGCTTATGAGGGCCTAGGCCCATCTCAATCATGAGCCCGAGCCATCATTAACGGCCCAGGTCGGGCCCGGGTCGGGCTCGGGCTTGGGCCGCGGCTTGTCAAACAACCCACATGATTAACGACGACAGCTGTGAATACCGAGTCGACGACGTACCTTATGAACCCCAGACCCTCCTTCACCACCCGCGAACCCATCCGCACCATCCGTACGGGAGAACGAGCCCCCGAGCGTCAAGCTCGAGGGGGGGTGGCGGATATTGACGAGCTTCGACGAGGCGCGTACCCGAATCGAAACGGACGCGTCGGGACCGCCGTACTGCGATGAGGACGCAAGAGGACGGCCGAAGAAGCTGCCAAACGCACCAGAACGTCAGCGCAAGAGCTCAGAGCAGAAGGTGATGGAAAACTCACCAAGGGAAGCTCGAGACGAGCCGGACGATGCAGAAGGCGATGCGGACGTGTCGGGAACGTCCACGGGCGACGAGGACCCTCGCAACCGGCCGAAGGAGCTGCAGGACGCATCAGAACGGGCGCACGAACGTCAGACAAGGGTGAGGAGGAGGACCCACCGTCGACCGAATCGAGCCAGATGGGCCGGACGGCGAAACGGCCGTACCAGGCGACTACCCCAGCATCAGGGAAGACCCTACAAACGATCAGGACGAGCTCATCAAGGAAACGAACTCACCAGAACCCAATAAACCACCAAGGGACCCAAGGAGTGATCAGAAGGCGAGGAGAGACCCGTCGAGGGCGAACTGGGCAGCCGAATGGTTGTCGAAGGCGCCGGATACGATGGGATACGCCCCAGCACCCACAGGAACGAGCGCGTCGTCGAAACGAACGCGCTACGTCGAGGTATGGGCCCAGGAGGGCATAAGGGCGAGGGGTCGAGTGGAGAAGCGTCGAGGACGTTCGGGACCGCCGGAAGGTTGTAGAAGGCGGCGAATACAATGGCGAACGCACCAGGACGGAGGAGAACGAGCGCGTCGACGAAACGAGCGCGCTACGTTGAGATACCGAGCCAGGAGGCCGTGGGGGCGAGCGGATCGAGTCGGGAGACGTCGAGGGCGGCGGAATGTGCCGGATTGATGGGGATAGCATCCGTGGAGGTGGCAGACGAGGTGGTAAGGACAGCGCAGCGAGCGGCGCATGCAGCTACTCGAAACAAGTCGATACGCGATCGCTGGCTAGAGACAGAGCAAGTCAGCACAAACAGCGCCGGCGCATGACGAGGAACGTACCTGAGGCGTCCAATCCACCCACTAACCATCCCAGACGATCTACCAACCATCCGAACCCACCACGGCGCTGAGGACGACTAAAACTGCGACCTACATTGTAGGGTCAGTCACACCAGGTGGACCTACCAGGCCGGTCGGGCTCAGGGCTTGAGCCCAAGCCTTGCACATCACTAGAGGCTGTATCCCATGTAGCCAACGCGGTTGTTCCAGCGCATGATGGTCATGCTCTCAAAGTACCAGTGCGGACGTGAATCGTTGGTAACTGCACGGAAGTCGTGGTATTGCGCGTTGGGATCTGTGGTGTTCGCCGCGCTAAGTTGAACCCACAGACTAACCGATCCAGAAACACCATTGCAGAGAGCGCTGACCTGCCAAGACAATTAAAAATGGTTCAAGTGAATAAGGGGAAGAACGTACCTCAACTGGGAATAAGTGGGTCGCGTCTACACCACCGTACTGCTGCAAGATCGTCTTCGCAGGGATGACGGTGATGACTCGCGTGTGCGTCGCTGCAACTTCAGTGAGATCGAATACTTCTCCGCGGACTGCGGTGTAGACGTTGTTCGACGAGTCCGAATACGAGTGTGATGCACAAGAGCTTCTCGGCCGAGGACAATGGCCTCGTCGAGGTCTTGCATCGACCCGAGCTGGTTTTACCGAGTGGAGAGACAATTTGCGAGGTTGTTCAATGACGTTGACCGATCAGGATGTCAATGACCATGACCGCTTGCATACAAACACGAACGCAAACGCATGGCGTTCACATTTACATTTGTAGGCGAACGGCCCAGGGGGATTCGTGGAGGGACAAGGTGGGTAAGGACGAGGCAAGGGCGAGGCAACGCCGTCGTCATCACGCCATCGTCGTTGCGAAGAGGGGAGGGTGAGCGAGGACGAGGGTCGTCCGCCGCCGTCGACGTCGTCATGGTTCTCAGGGCAGGGACGGGAGTGCGCAAGGGCGTCGTAGTGGTCGTCATATGTGAAGGAGGGCGAAGGCGAGGGCGTCAGCATTGTCGTTGCGGTCGTCGTGTGTAGAGGAGTGCGAGGATGGCACTAGCGCGATGAGGGACTTGACGTTAATTTTCCAGGCGGTCTGTCACGTGTGATCACGTGATGTTGAATGTTTTTGTACGACGACGACCACTCATCCTCTCACCTCATTCCGAGCACAACCACTCCTCTCCCACTCCAGTTGGGTCCTCTCGAGATCAGTGGCTCGTCCACCACCCCCATTGTGTTCCCCCGAGTGCAACTGCTCGCCGCCAGCCTCAACCACACGTCTTTTCAAGCCGAATAATTGTTGTCTGACTACAATTACGTTCTTTCGAGCCCGAACGCTTGTCCTCCCACCTCAACCACATGGTTTTGAGCGCAACTGCTTGTCCCTCACCTCCAACGCGTTGTTTCGAATCTGACCGCTCGCTGCCCTCCCCGTTGGTATTGTTTCGAGCGCCACTGCTCGTCCCCTGACTGTGCTGAGCCTTTCTGTTCAACTAGGTTTGTAGATAGGCTTCGTGCTTGCATCAAAAGTCATCAATCACCTCTGATGTGACATGTACTCCTGGTCGACTGTTGTCCAGGGCATGTTCCAGTTTTGGGAGATCAACCAGATGGAAAGAGAAATGTGTCGACATCCATCATATTACCTTCAGTGAGTTCGAGGTGATAATTCACAAGTTTTATATAATGATTTGTCTGTAGCATTTTGCCATAAGTTCATGTCCTATGACTTGTTGATATATGGTACACCACGAGTCCCAAAAAAATTTGTGCACACAACACCCAAGCATTAAATTGTGCTGATTTTTTGGGGGGAAAGCAGAAATTTGCAGCACACAAAAATAAACCCAGCAGTGTGCAAGGATAGGCAGTGCACAGTGTAGGAGGAATGGGCAGCATACAAAAATAAACCAGCAGCGTGCAAGGAGGAACGGGCAGCATGCAAAAATAAACCAGCAGCGCACAAGGAGGAACAGGCAGTGTGCAAAAATAAACTAGCAGCGTGCAAGGAGGAATGGGCAGTGTGCCAGAACAAACGTGGGCGTGCAACGCAGAGCATGGTGTAAATAAATATGCAAATGTGACGCCATATATCTGCCAGGCCACTCCATTCCACCACTCATCCTTCCAGGTCGCTGCACACTGTGAGTGTGTGGTGCACACATTGGGCTGGACAAGTCTTGGCTCTGTGTAAGCAACAGCGCGGTGATTCTCTTCAATTGCTGCCTTTGTGTGCGCGAGAATATAAAAAAAGTCTAGTCCCATCTGCTGCGCCTTGATGGGAGAGATAGATGCTAGCGGACAGGACAATAGGTGGCAGAATGCCGGTTGAACCCATTGATCAACCTGGTACATGCAACCGAGTTGCAACCTCAACAACGAGTCCACTGGCAACAACCGGGTGAGTTCAGCAACAGCATGTTGGAAGCCTTGGGGGATGTCAAAGAACACCGATAGCTTGAGCACCGATATCAAGAAATCTTGGTGGTGGTCCTCGCCAATGTAGCTGTGTACAGTATCAATTGATAAAATGTAGGTGAGAAAATAGAGTGCATACCCTCTAGATAAGAAGGTCAGAAGATAATCAAATTCTTGATGAACAATACCATTCAGAATGATCGGGTTCTCGTCGCAGCTGCCTTCTTGACCAAGGTTTGGCTGACTCAGACCGTCCTGCTGACCTTCTCACGACAGACCATGTGATTCTGAGTCTGGTTGAGGAAGCGACAGGACTGAGTCCATGAACATGGACCACTTTCTGAGAAGACCCGAGTACAGCCTGTAAAGGGTGTGTTGACTCTGTTCTCGAACCTAGTAACAACAATTGTCAGTAAGCAAAGTGAGTGGGGAAAAAAATATACCAAAAACATGACAGTTCTGTCAATGAAGTAGAACTCAGGGTGCTGTTCACAAGGGATGGATGATGAATAAGTGGGGTGGCTAGTCAGTATCAGTTGCTGACTGGGTGCTGGCAAGCAGGATGGCAGTTGGATCAACAGAAATGATTGGCTAGACGGTGGAGTCACTGGAAATGATTGGGAGGCCATGATGGGTGGATCAGCATACCTGCTATATAAGAGATGGGAGAAACGAGCTAAATACTCTGCAATTTGATCCGAAATACCGCAAAATTGATGATAGTTGGATTTCTCCAGGTTCAAATGGGCATAGGGTTGCTGGGTCACACATTGAACAGGCGAGAAGCTGGCAGGACATTCCAGAACCAGCTCAGCTGAGTAGTGAGGGATGGGGCTGTCTAATCACTGCATCAACGTGCTTGGAAAAATGAATTTGAATGAAGATTACCTTTGAAGTGGATCTTGGTGTCTGAGTCAGTCCCTACCAAGCTCATAATTGTAGTGTGATGCAAATATTGAATGTTCAATGTTTGAGGCCTAGGCGTCGCTGCTGAGTTTGAGGGCCTAATTCCCATTCCCACAGTGAACCCCCAAGACAGACAGATGGTGACCTTGACCGGTCAATGACTAAGTGGCCACGGATGTCTGAAGACTTGGACTTCCCTGGCCTTTCTGGCGAAAATTGGAGTACCTACGCTTGGCAAATCCATCAAACCCTGCAAGATGCCTACAGACAAGCATTGGACATCTTATCCCAAAATGATACCGACCCACTCCGACTACGCATTCATGCCGACTGAATCAATCACCAAGTCATCCTGCTACTTGAGGCCCTTCAATATGAGATGGAAGACATAAACTGGATTTCGTCATGTGCACACAAGTTTGGTGCAATCTTGAGTTCCCTTGAGGATGTTGTGCTTGCTGCAGCTGGACAGTGAGTAATCGCTTCAGATTTCGACAGCATAATGATTAATCCCATAGGGATGGCACTTCTGGAGAGCTCATTCACATCACACTGGTTGTCGCAGGCGAACCAGGGCCAAATTGTGGCTGTCCTGCCCTGCAATTTGATATGCACTGGTTAGCTGATGCGGTTTCATCCATGTGTCGTATCCCACTACAAACACTTGTGAAAGCCCTTGGAGTGCACCGAGGCACATTGCATCGACATTTGAAAGTCAACAACCTCAATAAACGTTTCTCTGACATCCAAGATAATGAGCTTGATGAGCTCATCTGCCATTACAAGTGCAACCACCCAAGTGCTGGTCTGCGATTCATCATCGCTTCACTGAAATCACATGGGTTACATGTACAACGGGAGCGAATCTGAAAGTCAATCCAACACATTGATCCATTAGGGCAAATTGTTCATCGCCAGGCTGCAATCCAACGATGTGTGTATGAATCCCCATGGTCAAATTACGTGTGGCACATCGATGGTCACCACAAGTTGATCTGATGGGGGTTTGTAATTCATGGGATGATTGATGGGCATTGTTGAACAGTGCATGATTTTTATATATTGCCGCTCTTACCTCATGTGATACAGGTTGTGGGTCTACGGGCTAGCATGAACAACTGCACATCAATCGTTTTGGACATTTTTCTGAGTGCCATACAACAATTTGGCACACCATCACGGGTCCATGGTAATCGTGGCGGTGAGAATATCAATGTAGCGGTATGGATGGTCCAACATCATGGATCCAATCATGGGTCATTTCTATGGGGACAATTCATGCATAATTCACGAATAGAACGGCTCTGGGTTGATACAGGGATTCAATTTGTTCGTGTGTGGCGAGCATTTTTCACATGGCTCGGGGACATTCACATGCTTGATACAGCTGATCCAAGCCATCATTGGCTCTTCCATCACCTTTTCCTCAATGATCTCAATAACGACTGCCAGCAATTCCAGAATGACTGGAATCATCATCCAATTTCCGCCAAAGGACATAACCAGATGCTGCTAGTGAGCCTATCTCATTTTACATGCTTGATTATCTAGCTCACATGGATGTCGTGGTAGGACATGTGGTTCTTATCTGAACTTCACCATGGCACTTATGCAGAGTGCCACGAGTCACACGCTACTGCTGCCTTTGACCTGAATGATGATGTTGCCATTGACCAATCCAGGCATATCAGAAATCCCGCTGTCAATGTGCCAGTGTCAATTGCTCCATTTCAGTCCCATGACACATATGCCACCTTTACACAAGCACTTCAAGAAATCCAAAATAAAGGGATCATCCCCATTGGCTACGGAGTCACAGAGGAAGAGTGGCCCGATGGGACATACCCTGAGGTTGAGGTAATTTCTGTTGGGCACAGCAGGAAGCAGTATCAGGTCAAGCTGCCATTTGCTGTCTGGTGGCTGCGTGCTGTCTTGTGGGTACAGGGCTTGGATGTCATGACATGGGTCTGTATGATTGAGGATGGAGAGTTGTAGCTGAAAGTCCGTAGCATATATATTTCGTCCTGGTGCATAGCTACAATACATCATCACTACCCTCTTTCCTCCTCTTCATACTACTGCTATAGATGTCTCCTCATGCCCAGCACCCACGTCAGTCACCATGCTCGCTGTTCACTCCTACTGTCCATGGTGGCAAACAGAAGAACCATTGTGTATCATGTGGCCAAAGTGAGCGCCACCATCAGCATTCCCAATCTGTCCAACCCAATGTTGCTCCCACCATCCAACCTGACGTTGCTCTCACGGTCCAACCTGATGTTGCTCCAACCCCCGCAATGACTGCTGGTTCGGCGAATTCAGTTGTCAAGGCGATTCTGAACCGGTACACCTCACGGCTTTGACTACAGACTACTGGCAACACTAGTGCTCAGAATGAAGCCCTGGTCGGGTATCATCAGAGTGCCGGACATACAGCTGTGTCCAAGGCAGTGTGGTCCAGCCGAGTTCCAAGTCAGAAGGCTACTGGCAGTGGGTCAGTAGGACGGCTGGTTAAGATTGGCCAAGTGATGATGATCCTGAGTGGATTGAATCAGATAAATTTCTGCTACATAGTTTCATGTGCATGGTGTGACTTGCTGACCTGAATGCTTTTAGAATGGACAGCTGCACTTCCTGAAGAAACCATCTAAACAAGATCATGAAGCTTACCAGCAATGGGGATTACTCGTTAGCAAGGATGGTGGACATGTTATTGAGTTCAATACCTCCTGGACTATGGCTGACATTGATGGTTGGCTACACTGTCTTCTGCCAAGGCTGTTTGCATGGCTTGACACACAATGTGGAAAGCCTATGCTGGGGGTGTATCATTGGGTCCTTCTAAACTCACAACGGTTGAATTATTTCATTCTCACTCACCCAACAATTACTGGCGAAGAACTGGATGAGGTGAAGGGTCCATCTGGCCGTAAGTATACTGAGTATTCTATCGTCATCAGTGAGTCCTTTTTTCTTGACTTGGCGTGGAACGTAACCTATTGATTATTCCCTTTAGCGTCTCGATGGTTCATCCCAGCCTCAGCATGTGCCAACTTGGTTATTGCCACAGAGAATATTCTGAGTGGCAGCATAGTAGGTTCAGATACTGAGACAATTCAAGTTGAAGACTCTGAGGTCGAGGAGATCAATCAGTTCTCAAACGACTTAGATTTGGGCCAGCCGATATCTCATTCGCTATTGCCTGCCATAACTGCACCAACATGGAATAAAGGGAAAGGCAGACAGGCTCCTGCTGTCATGGATATGGACTCTAACTCAGATTCATCTGACTCAGATGGCTCAGATGATTTTCAAATCATCAAGGATTTCTTTCCCGCTGTTTCCGCTACCACAGATGATGCTCCCACTGGCATTGCCACGATGACAGGTAATACTGACGTGATGGACTCAGATGCTGCAGATCAGTTGCAGTCAACCATCCCTCACTTATTCTCTGGTCTCACTGGTCCAGGCATCATCTCAGACTTTGACAGTGCTCAAGCTGATGTTGACAGTATTTTGCCAGCAGTAGCATCCAATGGTATGTCATCTTCGCTATGATTTTATGTATGCAATTTATGTTTACTATGGCCATCACAGTAGGATTGAAACGAAACGCTTCCATGGCATTTCTTACCAGCCCTTCCTGACCATCTGGCAGCAAGCGAGTCAGATCCAACAACTACTACCTTGCTAGTGGTTTTCAATCAGGTAAAAATTTCATTGTGTACATTTTTTTTTGCTGATGCAGCACCCCTCTGAATCAAGTGCAACCTGACTTGGAGGCTAGCATCAGTTCCCAGGCAGTTGCCAGTGCTTCTATGCACCGATCCTCTGCTCTGCGCCCAGCCTGTGATGCTCAAAACCCATGGTCATGGGCATAGGATGCTGCATAGCACCATCAGTCCAGACTCACTAGGTTGAATGTGCATGCATCTGTATTCGGTTTTGATTCCATGTCTCCGAAATGTTTCTTTCCACCTTCATTTTAATCATGGCTTTATGTGCACATTCACGAATTTAATACCATCACATCATTTCAAACTCCCACTTGCTAATAGCTTCCTGTCATACATGCAGATTACTTACGATACGTACCATGATGTTTCACCTAGTATGGAATGTCAATGTTTTTTGACATTTCTTCTTTGTGTGCGCAATCACTCATTTTGTGCATGCAACTGCTCATTTGTGTGTGCAATCGCTCGTTTTGTGTGCACAATCACCCATTTTGTGTGCGCTACCCTCGTTTTGTGTGCGCTGATTTTTGCACCATTTGGACCTTCATACTATCGCAGCCAACCGCAAACACTGTGGATATTTGGGAAGCTTGGCTTTCCTTAGTGTATGCTTGCTTCATTGTTGCATTTGCTCTTATTGACAGTTGGACCACCCAGGTAAGGGGGATGTATATGATCTGGTTAGTCTTGGAGCCTGTGAATATTCTCAGATTAAGTCCTCAATTCCAGGATGGCCAAATCTGATATTCTGCTTTGGGAAACGGACATTGCATTCCGTGTGCATGGGAAAGATGCTCGCAGGCCTGAATGTGTCTCTCCATTCCATCTGCTAACCACTTTTTTGGGGATTGCTCCACTCCTAGACTCAAGGATATGTACATGTTTTTGCTTGGTTTGTGGACACATTCCAAGAGACTGGCGTGCACTGGCAGGTTGGATGTGCCTTCACTGGGGATGGGAGAATGAATGGGAAACCACTGAGCCTAGTTCCACCAATATGCTCCAACTGAGTGTACTTATGGGCTGTGTCCATATACACACTTTAGACCATGCAGTGGCGTTATTGTATCATCCAGTGGCCATGTCCCAGCTGTCACCGTGGCACCTGCTGTCTGACAGGCTATTGTTCTCAGATGGGTTTCTGATCCACTACCACATGACAAGGTTACCCACAGTGGAGTCTGTTGATATGTTTTCACTACAGTACAAACGGACTTGGGTATTCCCGGATTACATCATTGTGTAGATAAATTCCAATTCGCAGCGTATCTACACCTCAGTTGCAGACTCTGTCTCGTACTGAGGTGAGATCCTTTATTCGCACTTCGTACTTCTTACTTACACTCTGTAGTGTACTTCTACAGGTGTGCAATAGATCCTAGTCGCAGACTCTGTCTTGTACTGAGTGTACTTCTACAGGTTATGAGCCCCATGCTCTAATTGCGAGAAAACTCACACAGAGATACCACATATATCCAGCGAAATGACTTCCACAACATCTGAGGAAATCAAGCTACCTAAGCTTGATGCGTCTGGCAAGGAGTGGACCACTTGGAAGGTCTGACTCCAACTTGTTGTGGGTAGCAAGGGACTTGGTGGGTTCCTTGATGGCATGACACTGAAGCCCATAGATCCAGTGGTTGGGCAATTTCCTGGATGGACGGCGACCACTCCTGTGGAATTGCAAGCAGCTGCAGACTACCCCAAGCTGTTAGCAGTGTGGACCGAAAAGGACATGAAAGTCCAACATACCATTGCACATGCTCTGCCCAACTCCCTTTTCATTCGTCTTGTCAATAAGAAGACCGCACATGAATTCTATGATGCTCTCCACACTCTCTTTGAACATCAGTCTGTTGTGGTTGGTGCTGAGCTTTGTCGACAGCTTGGTGAGCTGAAACTCAAAGATGGTGGTGATGCGTGAGTGCATATAGACAGGATTATCCTTCTTTGTGAAGAACTGGCATCTGCTGGGTGGCCAGTATCTGATGACGACCTGTTTAACATCATATATGCATCTCTTCCATGCTCATATAATCCTGAACTTGCCTCACTTTCGACAACAATGCATCTGCAGGGGAAATCTATCACTCCAGATGAATTGATGGACATTGTAATCAAAGAATACGACAGGCTTACCTTGCAGGACAGCAGAAAGGGGAAGGGGAAGGGAGCTATGGATGATGCAGCCTTTTCCGTGGACACATCTCAGAAGGGGAAAGGTCAACACAAGAAGTTCTCTGGAACATGCCATAACTGCAGTTGGACAGGCCATAAATGTGAAGACTGCTGGGAGGAAGGTGGCAGAAAAGCTGGCCAGGCCCCCAAGAATTGGAAGTCTCACAGAAAGAAGTCCAAGGAGGTGAAAGACTCCAAGGATTCGAAGGACTTGAAAGGCAGCACTTCGGTGAATATGGCAGATCAGCCAGATTGTGCATGGCTGGTCTTATCAGATCCATCTGCAGCAGATGCTGAGGTCTTGTCCAATGTAGCTCGCACTGACGCAACACACATACCTGAACTTTATGATAGCAGTGCCTCACAACACCTGTCACCTTCTTGCAAACATTTTGTCAACTTCGTGTCCATACCACCAAAGCCTATCCGTGGGGGGGACAATGGGACCTTCCATGCAATTGGTCATGGTGACCTTCCTATATACCTTCCAAATGGGAAATCCAAGTCACGTATTCTCTTGAAGGACATCTTGTATGCACCAAGCATGCATGTGACCTTGGTGTCCATTAGCCGTCTCATGAATGCTGGTTGTCGAGCAGTCTTTGCTGGGGAAACTTGCACCATATTTGATGCACAACACTGACTCCTGGGTTGCGTCAATATCACAAATGGTTTATACTGGACACAGAATACTTATCCCGTTTCCACTGCGGCTGCTGCTAGGGGTGATGAAGCAGTTTCCTTGGAGGACTTGCACGCATGGTTGTCCCACATTGGTGTCGCAACCATTCAAGACATGATCGCCAAGGACATGGTCACTGGTGTTAAACTTGATCCAGAGCACTGTGACATGGGCCAATGTGCTTCATGTGAGTATGGAAAGGCTGTATGCAAACCCATTGGGAACACCTGTGAACCAGCTCGCACCACAACGTTGGGCAATGAGGTACATACTGATGTATGGGGTCCTTCTCCTGTGCAGACACCTGGAAAGCAGAGCTACTACAGCTTGTTCACCAATGATCACACCCACTACACACACATTAGCCTCATGTTTGCCAAGTCTGACACCTTCTTGGCCTACCTCAAGTTCGAATCTTGGTTGAAAACACAGCACGGTGCCTCTGTCAAGCATCTTTGTTCTGATCATGGAGGGGAGTATCTGTCCGATGAGTTTACTCATCATCTAAAGCTCCATGGTACAGAACGTAAGCTTACCACTCACGACACACCTGAACACAATGGTGTTGCTGAACGTCTCAACCGCACTCTTGTCGAGCGTGTGCGTACCATCCTGCATGCTAGCGGTTTGCCAAAGATGTTGTGGAGCGAAGCCCTACTGCATGTCATCTGGGTGAAGAACCAGTCAGCCATGTGGGCACTCGATGGGAAGACCCCCTACGAGATGCTGTATGGGTCAAAGCCTGACCTCAGTAATCTGCCTGCTCGGTGCTGGATTCTTGACCGGTCTGGTTCGAAATTGGACGATCGTGCTGTGGAAGGGTGTTGGGTGGGTTTTGATGCTGAATCAACTGCTCACTGTGTTTATCTCCCAAGTCCACCTTTGTGTCCACCAACCCCTCCATGCATCCTTACCCCACCTGTACCCATGTCCACTGCAACCAAACTCACTGAACTGTGCCTAGGCGCACCTGAAGCTTTCGACAGCAACTACGAAAAGACCATCCCATGGCTCAACACGGTGGCCATCTACCTCTTGTCAATGACACCATATATAACACTGACGCTAAGAAAGTCAGTTTCGCCCTCTCGTACATGACCAAAGGAGCTGCCCAAACCTGGGCTGCCACATTCCGAACTCAATGCCTCACTGCCACACCTCCCTCGCTCAGGATGTGGACTAACTTTGAAGCTCAGTTCAAACTTGCCTTCAAACATCATGACATTGTTGGCAAAGCCATCTATTGGCTTTCTACCACCTGCATGGTCAAAAAGACTAAAGGAAACAAGGAAACCTGGGAACCCTCCCTCACTGAATATAACACCCAATTCAGGAACAAAGTCGCCATCGCTGGCATCACCGCTGAAGAAGTCCTGATTGGCTACTACACTGCTGGACTCCCCTCTTGGATCATGAGAAGAATCATGACCACAGACTCCACCCCCATGAAAATCACTGAATGGTACACCAAAGCGGAGAAATACCAGATGCAGTCTGACCACGCTGATGAAATCACTGGTCACAACAAAGGCTTTGGGCAAACTTTCTGCCCCTTCACTCAGAATAACTCCTCACCGACTAAAAACCCCAACACCATGGACATAGATGCTGTTCAGATCTCTAAGCTCACCCCCGAAGAATGCAAACGCTGCTGTGACGAAGGTCGCTGCTTCTGTTGTCGCCAGAAAGGACATATGTCCTCCGCATGCCCCAGTCCCTCTACCACCTCCTCAACCAAGAAGAAGGTCCAGAAGGTAGAAAAGAAGGAAGAGGAAGTCCCCAAACTCATTGAGATCAACGATGATGACAAAGAAGTCACTGTCTGTTGAGTCACCTTCACTTCCTCAGATTTTTGAAATGGGAAGACCCCCTGATGCAGTCTTCCCCCTCCTTGTATATGTGCACACCTGTACTAGTAAAGTCCAACTCCAAAGCAATCAGAATTCCTGTACAGCTCATCATCCCCATGCATACCTTGAAAGCCGTCAATACCCATGCTCTAATCAATAGTGGCGCCGAAATCTCCTGTATCAACTGGGTGTTTGTTCAAAAGAACAAGCTGCCTACCACCCATCTACCAGAACCCATCGTCATCAGAAACATCGATCAAATGGATAACAAGGCTGGTTGAATCCTCTTCACCACCGACCTCTTCTTAGACATAGAAGGCATCACCCAGAAGATCACTTTCTACATCATGAACTGCAGCAAAGAAAACATCATTCTTGGCCTTCCATGGCTTCGTAAAGCCAACCCAGTCATTGATTGGTCTCGATGAACTCTCTCCCTCTCCGAATCCATTGATGAATCCCAGACCCTGTATACTATGTACGTATCCAACAATGAATGACACAAAAAGAAGTTCATCAGACCATCCCCTCCCCCAAAACATGTCCATGTCACTCCTGAAATAGATTCCCATCTCTATGAATACCTTGATGCCGAAACTGAAGAACAGTTTGACCATTGGGCCACTCAGAACTACGCCCTTCACTGTGTCATTCATGTTGGATGCAAAACCATCAACCGCTTTGTGAAATGCGATGGTCACATCATCCCCACCTCTACGATAGCAAAACTTACCCATGCCACGAAACTCGCCATGGCTGCAGAAGCTGCAAAACCCAAAGCCACTCTCCCATCTGAATATGCTCAGTTCGCATCTGTATTCGAAGAACCGGGCCCTGGAAAAGTGCCTCCCTCGAGACCCTATGACCACGAAATTAACCTCAAAGAGTCATACAAGCCTAAGATAGGGAAACTCTACCCCCTTTCCCCAGAAGAAAGGGAAGCAACCGAGAAGTTTCTAGAAGAAAACCTTGCCAGCAGAAAGATCCACCCCTCTAAATCTCCACAAGCCGCCCCCTTCTTCTTTGTAAAGAAGAAAGACAGGAAACTCCGCCCTTGCCAAGACTACTGACAACTGAACCAAGAAACCATCTGCAATGCACATCCACTTCTCCTTATTGGCGACCTCATTGACAAGCTCAAAGACGCCAAGGTCTTCACCAAGTTCAATGTTTGCTGGGGCTATAATAATGTCCACATCAAAGATGGTCACCAATGGAAAGGCACGTTCCTTACTCACAAGGGACTTTTTGAACCAATGGTCATGTTCTTTGGAATGACCAATTCCCCTGCCACCTTCCAACGGTTCATGAACGACTCCTTCCACAATATGATCACAGAGGGATGGCTCGTGATTTATATGAATGACCTCCTCATTCCATCCCCCAATGAAACCACTCACACCGAATGTACTAAATGCGTCCTAGAATGCATGAAAGAACTTGATCTCCACTTACGCCTAGAAAAGTGCAAATTTGCTTCCATGGAAGTCGAATACCTTGGAATGATTGTCAAACCTGGAACCCTTGCGATGGACCCCATCAAACTAGATGGCATCGCTGCCTGGCCTGTCCCCACCTCTGTAAAACAAGCCCGATCCTTCCTTGGATTTGCCAATTTCTATTGAAGGTTCATCGCAAACTACTCCACCATCACCCGCCCCCTTATAGACCTTACGAAACAAAACCAACAATGGAATTGGTCTACTTCCTGCCAAAACACATTCAACACCTTAAAGAAACTCTTCCTCAGCCAACCTGTCCTCCATCTCCCTGACCCGAATGCTCCCTTCGCCATTGCCACTGATGCTTCCAAGTTTGCCTCTGGAGAGATCCTCCTCCAAGCTAATACCAATGGTGAATGGCACCCCTGTTCCTACCTCTCTCAGTCCTTCTCTCCTGCAGAATGGAACTACGATATCTATGACAGAGAACTCCTCACCATCCTCTGTGCCCTCAAAGCATGGTGGCATTATCTCCAAGGATCCCCCTTCCCAGTCCAAACCTTCACAGATCACAAAAACCTCACATACTTCTGACAACCCCAAAACCTCAACCACCACCAAGCCCGCTGGCTCCTTGACCTAGTGGACTTCGATCTGAAAATGATCCATGTTCCCAGATCCCTCCTCTCCGGCCCTGATGCCCTATCCTGTTGGCCTGACCACCTCCCAACTTCCAACTTGGATAATGAAGAAACCACACTATTACCCCCATCCCTTTTCGTTCGAGTCATTGACGCCACCATGTGCAACCACATCCAACAGTACTCTAAGGATGACCCTTTCCTCATCACCGCCCTCCAGGCCATCAATGAGGACATTCCCCCACCCTTCCACTCCCGCCTCGCAGACTGGCAACTCCGTGACAGCGTCCTGACCTACTAGGATTGCATCTATGTACCCCCATCCGATGATCTCTGATGTGACATCCTCCACTGCTGCCATGACCATGAAACCGCCGGCCACCCTGGCTTTATGAAAACCTGCCAACTCATCTCTGTGGAGTATTGGTGGCCTGGTCTCCCACAGTTTGTCCACCAGTATGTTGAAGGCTGCACAATTTGCCAAGCCAACAAAGTTAATACACACCCCACATGCCCCCCTCTCTCTCCAATCAAATCTGTTGCTTCTCGCCCCTTTCAGCAGATCTCTTGTGATCTAATCACAGACCTCCCAGAATCATCCGGGTTTGATTCCCTTCTAGTCGTGGTGGACCATGGCCTTACTAAGGGGGTAATTCTCTGCCCCACTAAGAAAACCATCACTGCCGAAGGTGTTGCTTCTTTTTTCTTCCACAAAGTCTATAAATGGTTCAGACTATATGACAAGGTCATTTCTGACCAAGGACCCCAATTCACCTCCTCCTTTGCCAGAGAACTCGGACAACTCCTAAACTATGACCTCTCCCTCTCCACCACATACCACCCACAATCCAATGGTGAAATAGAACAAGTAAACCAGGAGGTTGAAATGTTCCTATGGATTTACTGTGGATCACACACCAGCTCTTGGGCCAATTCCATCACCCATGCTGAATTCACACACAATCATCGCCCCCATTCTGTCACCAGTAAAACTCCTTTTTACCTAATGCTTGGATATGAACCCCGTGCCCTACCTTCCATCCTCCCTGAATCCTCTGTTCCTGTTGTAGAAGCTCAACTCAAAGCTCTCTGCAGCCAGAGATGAAGCCCTGGCAGCCCACAAACTCGCTCGCCAAATGATGGCCTCCCACATCCACTCCAAGTTCAAACCTTTCCAGAAAGGAGAGAAGGTTTGGCTAGAAGCCCGCAACCTGAAATGTGATCTCTCATCTCTGAAGTTTGCATCAAAAAGAGAAGGCCCTTTCACTATCACAGATGTCCTATCCTCCTTATCCTATAAACTCTGACTCCTGCAAACATGGAAGATCCACCCTGTGTTTCATGCTTCTCTCTTATCTCCCTATTGCGAAAACTCCATTCATGGCCTGAACCACCTGAAACCACCACCTGACCTCATTAATGGCGAAGAAGAATTTGAAATAGAAAAGATCTTACGCCACCGTGGAACATTAAAACACTGCTCCTTCTTGATCTGATGGAAAGGATACACAGCCAAAGAAGACTCATGGGTTCCTGAGCCTGATTTGGACCATGCCAAGACACTCCTGAATGCTTATAAACGGGCACACCCCAGAACTTTCCCTTGCAACACCCAAACCTAGAAAATGTTCTCCCTCACTGTCTCTCCACTTTTATCATGGCCATTCAACCACATATTCCCTCCATCACTCTCCCTCCTGCCGCCTGCCATACCCTTGAACATATACCAGACAACCTGGAAATCATGGAACTACTCCTCACTGACTCCCGCTTGTCCCTCGTCACTGAACAACACCTGGACCTCCATTCCCCACTAGACTTCCTCCATCGAGCATTCAACTGCACCTGTTATGACAGCCACAGGTAGCGACTGGTGTAGGCTCAGGGAAGTCAGAGAGACAATGGTTCTGAGGACAAGGGGATGGGGAACAAGGGACCTGAGGACAAGGGGTCAGTGGTCGAGGGATCCGAGGATGAGGGAACAGAGAACGAGGGGTCCGAGGACGAGGGAACAGAGAGCGAGAGGTCCGAGGACAAGGGATCTGAGGATGAGGGGACAGAAGATGAGGGATCCAAGGACGAGGGGGTGGAGGACGAAGGATCCAAAGATGGGGGGACAGTGGTGCTGAGCCATGAGGCAATGGCAGAGACAAATGGGTGACGATGCAGAGCCACGAGGTGACGGTGGAGATGAGGAAGTGGTGGCACAGAGCCATGAGGCAATGGTGGAGATGAGGGGGTAGTGGCATAGAGCCACGAGGCAATGGCAGAGACAAGGCGATGGCGCAGAGCCGCAAAGGGATGGAAGAGACGAGGGAGGGAGGCTATGGCATAGAGCCACGAGGTAACAGTGGAGGTAGGAAGGACAATGGCATGGCAGTTGAGAAGGACAATGGTTAGGAGGGACAGTTGACTAGGGGAATGGCAGGCAGGAGGGATGGCGGACTGGAGGAATGACGGACTGAAGGGATGGCAGACAGGAGGGATGTCAGACTAGAGGGATGGCAGACAGAAGGAACAACAGACTAGAGGGACAGTGGACTAGTCAAAGGAGTGGGACTAGGGGGTTTACGAATGGGAACAAGGGTATTGACAATAGACTGCATTGTACGAGGTAGGGTCTGAGGAAGTACAGGGGAGATCTTGGTGTGTATCGAGGGGAGACTGAGCAGGTCTATGTTAGGGTTCTAGGAGTGTCCGAGAAGGAACTATATACTATGAGGCATGGTTAAGGGCAGGCATAGAAGTGCAGTTAAGGGTAGGCAGAGAAGCATCGCTGACAAAGGATCATAGAAGATGATGGAATATGAGAGAAGGGGGCAATGATGAAGCAAGTGGAGTACAACGTAATGGGGATGAGTCATCGCAGAAGAGAGGAGATAAGTCCACAAGAGGGCTTAGCTAAGTCGAGGAAAAGAGAAAGAAAAAGAAAAGAAAAGGGCGTATCATAACAGCACCATCTCCCTTCGCCAATTTGTCCAGTACTCCCATACACCTAACAACCACCCCACTGATGCTCACCTCTCCACTGCCAATTGTCTCGCACATATCAACATTGATGAGCTTGTCTCCCTCCTCCTCTCTGCCCTTATGTATACAGTTAGGCATGCTCAATTTATCCATTGACATTGACTCCGCCCTTCACACCGATCGTAACCATACCTCTGTCCCCTCTCATGTCCCCACTCTGCTCCCTGTACCTCCCCCTGTCCCTAGACCATCCTCTCATGCCTCAACCCACAGCTCCTCCTCTTCCAGATCCATCCACCTTGTCCAAGCCAGATGCCAGACTCCCTGCCCATCTCCTCCCCTCCGCATCCGCACTATTGCAGAACTCATGAGAACTCAAGACAATCCTATCCTTCCTATGTCTCACCCTCACTATGGTGACACTTGTCACCTCTGCCACCATCTGAGTCACATGAAAAGAGACTGTCACCTCTATGAATGCCCCCAGATGTCACCGATGGGCCCCAGGCCACTATCAGAATCAATGCCCTAGCCGCCCTCGCACTCACACCCGACCCCCATCTACTTCTGCTTCCTCCTCAGTCTCTTCTCAGTCATCTTTAGGATCTACTCTGGCTACCAACCCTGCTCCTCCAGTCAAGGATGACCTCTCCTCCACTGAACCTGGATGGTCCACCTTTCCTGGCCCATTGTCCTCCCCAGGATATTCCCCTGCTCCTTTACCCATGACATTGTCCTTGTCCACTGAGTCCTCCCTTACAACTCGCTCTCCTTCCCCCAGCTTCTCCCTTGCTGAATCCAATTCTTACAACGACTATGACAATGAAGCCATGTCTAACCTGACTGGTGAACTCATTGGATGGAAGTTCTACTTTTGATGAGTGATGGGACACTCACCATAAACGGGGGGTAATGTTACAATACGCCCTTTTCTTTCCTTTTCCTTGACTTAGCTAAGCCCTTTCACAGACTTATCTCTTTTCTTCTGTGATGACTCATTCCCATTATGCCATACTCCACTTGCTTCGTCATCACTTCCTTCCATCATATTCCATCATATTCTTTCACACTTGGTCATTAGACTTCTATGCCTGCCCTTAACTCTCTCATTCCAGTATATAGTCGCTGCCTCCACCTCATATATTTCCCTAAGCTTGACCTACTTTCTCCTACTTTCTCCTACCTTGAATAGTAGTGCTTGCCCACTCCTCCATTGCTCCTCTCTGAGTGGACGTCCCTTGAACTCTTGATCTAAGTCCATGGTTGTTGGACTTATCCTTTGAACCTTTGACCTCGTCTCACATGAACCATCGACACTTTGCACTACACTTCAAAAGTCTACTTCTGTCTCTACCCAAGGCAGTCGTAACAGGTAGAGTTTTCTGATTTTTGGGGTGAAAGACTCTTTGAGGTTGATTTCATGGTCGTAGGGTCTAGATGGGGGAAGCTATCCAGCGGACAGCTCATTGAAGACAGAGGAGAAGTCAGCATATTTAGGGGGAAGGGTTGCTTTGGGTTTGGCAGGTTTGGCAGCCATGGCAAGTTCAGTGGCATGGGTTAGTTTTGCAATGGTAGAGGTGGGAATGATGTGTCCATCACATCTGATGAATCTACTGATGGTTTTGGCTCCAGTGTTGATTACATGATGGAGGGCATAGTTTTGGGTGGCATGATGACTCCATTGTTGTTTGTATTTGATTCCAAGAAATTCATAGAGTTCCTGGTTAGTTTCTGGAGTAATGTGTATGTGATGAGGGGGAGGTGAGGGTTAGATGAACTTTTGTTTGTATCATTCATTGTCAGATGCGTAAAGGGAGTAGAGCACTTTGGACTCATCAATGGATTCAGAGAGTGAGATGGTCCGGCAGGACCAGTCAATGGTTGGATTGGCTTTGTGAAGCCAGAGGAGGCCAAGGATGAGGTTTGCCTTGCTGCAGTTCATGATGTAGAAGGTGATTTGTTGGGCGATTCCTTCAATGTTGAGGAAGAGGTCCATGGTAAAGAGGACTTGTCCTTTCTTGTTATTCGTTTGGTCTACATTTCAGATGAGGATGGGTTCTTTGAGGCAAGTGGTGGGGAGCCAGTTATTTCAGACAAAGGCCCAGTCGATGCAGGAGATCTCAGCTCTGCTATCAATAAAAGCATGGGTATCGACAACTTTCATAGTGTGCAAGGGTACAATGAGTTGAGTGGGGATTTGGATTGCTTTGGTCTCAGAGCATACTAGTATAGGAGCACATGTATATGAATGGGGGGAGGATTGCATCAGCAGATCCTCCCTCTTTAAAAATCCAGTGAGGTGAAGGAGACCTGACAGATGGTTGCTTCATCATCATCATTGTCGTCTTCTACTTCTTTCAGTTTGGGAAGGTCATCTTTGGCGACCTTCTGGACACATTTCTTTGGAGTGGGGGTGGAGGAAGTGCTGGGACAGGCAGAGGACATATGTCCTTTCTGTCAGCAGTGGAAGCAGTGGCCTTCATCACAGCAACACTTGCATTCTTTGGGGGTGAGCTTGGTGATCTGGACAGCATCTACATCCATAGCATTGGGATCTTTGGTGGGGGCGGGGGAGTTCTGGGTGAAGGGATGGAAGGTTCATCCCACGTTTTGGTTGCTACCAGCAATTTCATCAGCACAGTCAGATTGGGTCTGGTACCTTTCAGCCTTGGTGTACCATTCTGTGACTTTGGTGGAGGCGGTGTCACCAGCAGTCATAATTCTTCTCATGATCCAGGGGGGGAGTCCAGCAGCATAGTATCCAATCAGGACTTCTTCAGCAGTGATGTTGGCGATGGTGACTTTGTTTTTGAATTGGGTATTGTATTTGATGAGGGACAGTTCCCAGGTTTCTTTGTTGTTCTTCATCTTCTTTGTCATGCAGATGGTAGAGAGCCAGTAAATGGCTTTGCCCATGACATTGTGGTGTTCAAATGTTTTCTTGAAGTTGGCTTGGAAATCAGCCCACGTCCCAAGTAAGGGAGGGCTGGCAGAAAGGCATTGGGTGTGGAAGGTGGTGGCCCAGGTTTGGGCAGCTCCTTTGGTCATAAATGATAGGGCGAACCCTAGTTGCTTTGAGTTGGTGGTGTATACATCCTTGTTAACAAGGAGGTAAATGGTGACGGTGTTGAGCCATGGGATGGCTTTCTCATAGTCACCATTGAAGAGTTCAGGGGCGCCAAGGCATAGTTCAGTGGGTTTAGTTGAGGACATAGGTATGGGTGGAGTAGGGATATGAGGAGGGGTAGGAGGATTGGATGGTGAACTGGGGGAACGTGGTGGAGTGGCACTAGCATATAGTCATTGTGCTAGGTCAAGCATGGGGTTGTCTTCAGTGGCACTGAGGAGATTGTTGTTGAAGTCATACAGTTCAGATGTTTCAGAGTTTTCAGAGGGGATTGAGGGTGTTGAGACAATTCATCATCAATAGCCCATAAACAAGGGGCTAGTTGGTGATTGTCTTGGATCAATGGTTGGGGTGTAAGGGGGCACTCACAAAGCGGCACCACATCTTACGTTCAGGGGATTCAATGAGTGGGTGGCCTATTCAACAATAGGGCTGGTCAAAGGAAAAGCTAGACCTTTGTTATGACAGCCACGGGTGGCAACTAATGTAGACTCAAGGAGCATAGCTCATAGGGTCAAGGGTTCGGTGAGCTTGAGGGGACAGTCCAACAACCATGGACTTCAGGGGTTTGAGAGTGGTCAAGGGAACATCCACTCAACACGAGCGACAAGGGAGTGGGCAAGAGAGCTACTATTGGGAGCCAAGTGGGATACAAGGCAGGTATTGAGTAGGTCTAGCTTAAGGGTCAAGGGCACCAGAGTGGCAGCTTAAGTACTACTGGAGGAAGTTAAGGGCAGGCATAAGACATATGGCTGAATAAGTAGAATGGAACCCAATAGAATACAATGGAAGGAAACGATGACAAATCAAATGGAACACAATGGAATGTGGTGGAATATGGGTGAGTCATTGTAGAAGAAATGGATAAGTCCAAACAGGGCTTAGCTAAGAGAAAAAGGAAAAGACAGAGCAAGTCATTACAATAATAGTCTTTATGGAAATATACAGATGAGGAGCTTGTAATGCTCTAGTCTGTTCTGGACAGGGAAAGGGTTGGCTGTCACGATGGCAACAAATATGGCACATCAGTGATGAGAAAGGAACTTATGACCAATGAAGAACTGCAGTTAGAGCCACATGTGACAGATAAAATTTTGAAGATCAAGAAATGACCTCCTGTTAATGCAGAGACTAGTCTCCAGTGTGGTCCTGGTTTCGTTGCTGGGAACAATGACAAGCAGGTCTCATACCCGAACTGTTGGCATACGGAAGGGAGGTCTCGCAGCAGATGTGTCTGACTGTGGAAGGGAAGGTCTCACTCAGATGGGGCCGAGTGGTACTAGAAACTAGGCTGTATAGTGTAGAACTAGATGGGGAACTATAGTACATGCAGCGCGGGTATATAAAGGGGAGAGTGGAGTACAAAATGGGAGTGAGAGATCCCATTTTGGGAGGTGCTGTCCATCCACGACAAATCGAGAAAGGTTAAGTAAGCCATGACAAAAAGAGATGGACACAGTCTAAGAAGTTGGACAGGAAATATGGCTGCATCACCATGACTGAAAGAAAATGGACCATACCACTTTGGGAATGGACCTAGACGAAAAGGGAATGGACGTTAACATAATAGAGAATGGGCCACATGTGCGGTGCCATGCGCTGTCTAAAGAGGAAACAGTGGAAACTGAATGAAGTCTGGAAAATGAAAGGGCATGCCTTCAGGATCAATAGGGGATGGGGCAGATAGGGGCAACATGGATGGGGCAAATGAGGGGAAAATTATAACACCTCCTGTAGGCACTATGAATTCACAATTCGACCACCTGTCACACAAATCTCCAATACAATGGCTGTCCAATTTGGAGTTTCAACCAAATGTGGGATCTTCAGTTGAGGCACATAGTAGTGAAGGGGGAGGCAATCAAGTCTGCTGTCCAGGAATATGAAGACCATTATTATTAGGGGTGCAAACAATTGATGTCTGAGGAATGCAGTATGATATCCATCCTGGCCAGATTGGTGGGCATACTGGCATTGTTGTTGTCACAGCTGTCCACAGAAAACATGATCCTAAGGAGTTTTCAAGAAAAATTGCACTGACTAGGTTGCAACTTATGGAATGTTTATTGCTGGGGGAGGCAAAGAGGGTGGGGAATTTTTTCTGCTGGAATGACACATGAGCATTCCACCTACTGTAGCTCTAAACAATCAAGGCTGGCACATCTCATAGTATCAGCCTCTGGTTGAAAACAATCCATCCTCTTAGATATGTTAGAAAATGGTTACATTCAGTCATATAAGACCAGCAGTTGCATTTTAGTCCCATGGCATGTAGAGTGATTCTGAGAGTACTAATGGATTTGAGGCAATAATAGATCATCCACATTGGAGATTCAGTTTCATTACACTCTTATGGTAGTAACATTAGATTTCCTTTTATGGATATCACTCATGCACTTGTGTGTCACACACTCTGCTTTTCTTCAGTCTCATACCACTCAACTTGGAGGTAAGCTTAGCCATTCACCCTTTCCCTACCATATTGACATGGGCTAGTATTTGTTATGACAGCCACAGATGGCAACTGATGTAGACTTGAGGAAAGTAGTTCCAAGGGTAGATGGCTCAAAGGTTCAAAGGGACAGTCCAACAACCGTGGGCTTCAAGTAGTTCAAGGGTTCAAGGGGGGATGTCCACTCAATGAGAGCAACAAGGGAGCAAGCAAGAGAGCTACTATTGAGAGGCTGAGTGAGATATAGGGCAGATATCGAGTAGGTCTAGCTTAAGGGTCAAGGGCACCAGGGCAGCAACTTAAGTATTACTGGAGGAAGTTAAGGGCAGGCATGGGATAAGTAGCTGAATAAGCAGAATGGAACCCGATAGAATGTGATGGAAGGAAACGATGATGAAGCAAGTAGAACATGACTGAATGTGGGTGAGTCATCATAAAGAAGCAAGATAAGTCCAGACAGGACTTAGCTAAGTCAAAGGAGAGAGAAAAGATAAGATAAGGGTAAATTGTAACAGTATTCTATAGGCTCTCTCTATGTACAACGAGCTTATATCTGTTATGATGGACAACCAATCATAAAGGAGAGCCTGCAAGCACCAGCACAGAATAGTGTGAGGGAAAACTCACTGTTATGCTGTCCTTGGAGTAGGGGAATGATATGTGAGTGTAAGGCAAATAATCCTAGAGAGAGTTAAGAGAGTTCTTACTGTACATACAATAGCAGGTCAGTATATAAACACTATGCTTTAGGGCAGGTGTGAGATAAAGAAGCCATTTAGGGCAGGCAAAGAACATTAGAGAATATTCTGAGCCAATGGCAGAAAAGAAGCTTATCTACATCCTTATCACTAGCCAATAGCAGTAAAGCCACCTATCTGGCTTATTAACCAATCACAATGAAAGGTTATAAATATCTCTTATCTGTTGATAAGAGATATGACATCATAGTCATCATCATGATATAATCCCTATAATATAGAATCTAGGCCATGAAGTTAGAAGTTGAAAGTGAAAGGCTAGACATCCAATCAGATTGGATTTCAACAATGTACATAGGTATTATCCAGTCCTATACCCCTTAACTGGAGTATTGTCTAGCATGTCTGGTTTCTCAATCCAGCCCTGGATATCTCTCATAGCCTCTTTCAGCCACAACAGCATTCAAAAGAATGTTGTCCTTGAGTACAGGAATGGCACAATCACAAAGACCAGCATGAACTTAAGGAGGTCCCTGGCTCTATTATGGTTGCTATGCAGCACCACCCATGAAAGGGACTTGTCAATGTTTTACTTATTTGTGTACATCTCTCAGCATATACAAATGGGTTAGTTTTGTAGCCTATGGACATTCTCTGGACTAATGAATCCTCCAAGTTCAGATCATCCAAATCCAACATTCCTCCTGGGATGGATTGAGCTGTATGCATGGGGAATGCTCACAGGTCAGTCATAGATCTAAACATCTCTGGCCAACAAATTAAGTGGTCTTGTAGATAACATCTTTTAAAGCCTGTTTCATTCCTAGACAAAAGGTATATCTTTCATACAGTTTGCAAATGCATATGCACCTTTTGAAGTTAGTTTACAAGTCAGGCATGCTACAAAAATGTGTTACCCACCTGCAAGGACAACAATCCATGGCACTGACAATGCACACATCCAGATCAACATAAATACCAATCCAAACACCAATCCAAACACCCAGAATGGTACAGGATTCATATCGCTGCCCCACTTTGTCATCCTGGGGTATGATCTGACAGTCCTTCATAGATCATCTTTGGTAGCATGCTTTGTGCAGAGGAACCACAGCAGCTCATGATGGCAACTATGGATGGTCCACATCAATTTCAGATATACTGCTGGTGGGCCACTATGTATTTGTGAGACCAACCCTAAGAGGGAAAATGTTCTCCACTTTGATGTCTGGGTGTGACAGATAGGGTGGTGATCAGCATGCTTGTATGGTGTCTGTTGGATACACTGGTGAGGGGTGAATGGCCTGAGCCTGCATAAGTTCCATTAGAAGCAAGGTTAGCAAAAATGAACCCCTCCATGGACTTCATGTCTCAGTTTTTGCATTTGCTCAGTCCTGCCATATGGTGCTGGTAGAAGGCAGCTGGGGATATTCCAGTGGGTGGTTACCCTCTTTACTTACAGTGGACACTATTGTACTTTTTTTTGTGTGTGTTTGTACAGAAATGTCAATGAATCCTATTTTTGACAGGGCATGCACTCCAATGTCACTCCATGCATTTGATGCCTCTAAGTCATGCTGCTGCAAGATCTGGTCTTTGTGTTGCTAAGCTCTTTCAAGTTGGTCTGTAGGAACAAAGTGTAGGAACAGTGTAGGAACAAAGTGTAGTAAAGTGTAGGAAAAGTGTAGGAATAGTGTAGGGAAAAAGCGTAGTAAAGTGTAAGAAATGTGTATGACCAAATGTGTAGTAAAGCAGAGGGAAAAGTCTACCAAAAAAGCATAGTAGTGAAGTGTACGATGATGTGGTCCATATAAGGAAATATGACACCTAGGTCTTCCCAGGATAAATTTAAAGTGCGTTCACCATAACCCTTCTCTCCTGTTGTTAAGTGCACCCTTCGGGGTTGCACACGATAAAATTGGAACGATACAGAGAAGATTAGCATGGCCCCTGCACAAGGATGACACGCTTTTCCGGAGTGGTAGACCTACGGGTCTCAATATTTATTCTTTCCTTTTGCTTCGAATTGTACTCATTTCTCTACTTTTTGGGGGGATCGACTGGACCCTCTGAATTTGCGAATGTGTTCACCTTCGACGGTCACGACATGACTCTACTTCCGCGCATTCCCCTCGAATTCGACCAATGATCCAATTTCAAGGTCAGCTTCTCCAAGCGTCGTCGGTCAGTCTAGAGCTTATACATACATATAGTCGTCGGAGAGCCATCCTCAAGGCTTCTTGGTCTAGTATGACCGTTCGACAATCGTGTATCCGTTGTCCCGGCCGGAACGTAGTACAAGCGTATCATTCACTCCTGAACAAGTCTCCAGCACTACAATCTCTGGTATCGAATGACCGATACAAGTTATAAATCTACATCGATCGAGGACTCTTGCACACGACACCACGCGCATCAAGCTATCTCTAACTCGGCTACCGTCTTTAGAGCCTCCTCCGTGACGACGTCTGGAAAGTCGTTTTGGATCCAATGACTAGCCCCCGGAACGAGGACAGGCCGAATCTGAGGATAAGGCTCAAGCTCTTCGATCGTGCAGGCCACGGGTAAGCCAATGATAGGCTCTGCGAGCAACGCCGTCCACCGCCACTTGTTCGACCGCTTCACGGCCGTATCGAGATACTCGAAAAAGTGCCACGGGTCGTTTTGCTGGAGTGGGAAAAAAGAACACGTCAAAGTGAACACGTCGAAAAGAAGACGCAAAAAAACACTGATTATAATTCTCACCCCGAATATGCCATGCACCGTCTCGGGTGAACACATCCGCGTCCCGAGTTCCCTGAAGACGCCGTCTTCGGCTGTCCAGAGGGGATTCTCGGTACGATAGGCGTCCGCTGATTTGGGATGCTTGCACGATTCGGCAAAGACGGAGGTCAGAAGCGATATCGTTTCCGGTAATGCTTGCAAAGGCGTATCGACGAGGACGATCGCTGTCGGCTGGGAAGGGGAAAGGTGTGCGGCGGCGAGGGCGAGGGTCGTCGACCCACCCAAGGAGTGTCCGATGATCAGGGAATAGGGCTTTGCCTCGAGGTAGGGACGGAGGTCCTGGGCGATGGCGCCGACGCGCAAGTCCGACCCGGAGTCGGTGTACGTGCGGAGGCCGTGGCCGATGAGATTGGGTGCGGTCACGAAGTAGCCTGACGGCAGGTGAGTACGTTTGGGCGCTGTGATAGAATACTGTGACCGCAATCGAGTGGTTACCTTGAGCAGCCAAAGAGGTCGCAACTCGGTGCCACGTGTGTGCGGAGGATGATAATCCGTGAAGCAAAAGTGCACGTTTCGTGGCGGTGGGTGAGCCCCAGGATATAGCAGAGGGAACGCTGGTCATGAGGGTATGAGGGTATACGGCAAAGACACAGGGATCAGTGGAAACTGTGGAGAGCACTTGGAGACCAGAGTATGAGATTTGGACAACGGGTGACTTACTCGCAGATAAACAAATATTGCCAGCTCATTGACTGCAGTGCCTGATTCAAGTGTCGTGCCTACATATATACATATATCACTTGACCAGTTCTTATCATTTGTACTCGCGTTTGATCTGTTCGCCTATAATCAGTCACTTGATCTGATCCTCCCATCATGTCCACCGATGTCGTCCTTGCAGTTGCGCGTTACGGCAAAGACAAGGTGCGGGTCTTCCGCGTCGCGCGCTCAAATGATCGCTTGCACTACATTGTGGAATACAACGTCACGTTGCTCGTCGAGGGCGATATCGATGCGTCGTGCGTGATCATTCGTCGATCTCAAGGATATGGCGTCGCTGAACTCGCTGGCCCAGATATACCAAGGCGGATAACTCGGTGGTCGTCGCCACCGATTCCAGTACGTCACGATGATCGCCCATTTTTCCTCGTATCCACCTTGACTAAACCATCCACAGTGAAAAACATCACCTACTGTACGTTTCATTCTGACATCGCTTGTCGCATCCGTCTCTTATATGGTGGCACCAGACCTAGCCAAGGTGTCAGACCATATTCTTGTGCCTGAACATTTTGCACTCCACCTTGGCACGCACATTCTCTCCAAATACGCGCATCTCAGGAAAGCGTTTGTCACCATCGAACAGCTTCGTTGGTCCCGTATCACTGTGAGCGGACAAGACAAGCCACACCCGCACGCGTTCCATCGGGACGGGGACGACAAGCGGGTCGTCCAGGTAGCGGTGAGTTTGTTCGATGACTCGATTTGGCAACTTGGACCGTCTCTTTACTAGAGGCCCCACTTGGTGGCACTCGAGTGGAGCCGGCAGTACTTGCTCACGCTGTGCCGACGGTTCGGAACAGGACGCGATGATAGATCTGGGTCTAGCCTGTGGAGCTAGATGGAATCTCTTTTTCTATATAATGGACTCTGTCGCCACTATCGGCCGACATGCAATCCCCTCACCTTTCCTCCCTTTCTCAAGTTCATGCACTCATGCTTTACTGGTCTAGCTCGAAAAGACGGATGGAAAGACGTTGACTGCCAACGTAACGGCAGGTATTGCTGACTTGTTGGGTATGTCAGCTGAACCGAGTATCGTGGTCGCTGACGTTGACCCATTTTTTAGTGCTCAAGTCGACTGGATCGGCATTCGAAGGATTTATCCGTGACGAGTACACGACCCTCATCGAAGTTTCTGACCGTATCTTGAGCACCTCTGTTGATCTCGAGTACCGGTTTGCGCCGATTTCGATTCCCGTTCCGACAGACCCAAAGTTGCTCGACTTTGATATTCCAAAGAACATGGGCGAGGACAAGGGGACGGTGTGGGATGCGCTTGGGGTCGCTGAGCGTGCAAGGACATGTACGCTGGACATCTTCGCGACGGACGAGAGTGCAAGCGTGCAGGTGAGTGACTGAGATGACCCAAGTTGACAGGCTGTGATTGTGAAACAGGCGACGCTGTTCAAGATGGGCGAACGTGTGGTTGCAGAGAATGTTGGTGTCGAAGAGGCGACGTACAAGCTGCCCAACAAGCACTACATTCCGGTGGACATGCGCTATCTGGACGACGTAGACAACTTGACACCGTGAGTACTGTTTGTCCTTGTTTTCTTTCGATGACGTGTTGGACCGGCGGTGGGGATCGATGACGCCGGTGGCATCATTACGTCACCCGTCGGAGTTCGTCGTCTTGCGATTCGTGACACGTGTCGCTCGACCGAGATGGTGGGACGAATCTGACCGGATGAGGTCACATTGCTGTCGAATTCATGAATGGCTGCGGATTGTGGCTACGGATCTCATGAAAGCGTTGCGCGAATCAAATGGGTATCAGGGGCTGTGGGGAATGCGCTGTCTTGCTGAAATGAAGGAGATACGCTCCGTTGCGGGGGTACTCGATTGCGCGCCCAACCTTCTTTATTTGCTCGGCCGTGTTATTGTCTTTTTCCCTCGACGGCGTTTGGGCAAGGACAGCATTTGATTGCCGGAAATGGGGAGCTTTGCGATGACACGCGACCGCGACACGCTGCTTACATGCGACGCTAACGCCCAGCTTGCAGTGGCAAGGCAGAGGTTTTCGTTCCCGTGGCTGCACCCAGGTGAGTGTCCATGACGCACTTGCGGGTTGCTCTCTGACGTCACGACGTGTGACAGCGGTTTGATCTCCGCTACGATCTCGCGTAAACGCACATAAATAGATGGCGTCATTCACTCATTGTCTTGACGACCTCTGGTAAATATATTTTATTATATATCTCGAGTGAAGACGGGAAACGCACAGTGTGGTCCGACTGGGATGCGATGGCGAATGATTTTGTAGCGTGCCGTTGCCATAATGGATCAATGACATCATAAGTCGGCAAGACCCGATATCTGAGATCTGGGGTTGGAATAGATTGATAGAGTGTAAATATATACAACTTGTGTCATCGAGTTTGGATTCACCAACCGCGAGCGAGCCCTCTGAGCATCGCCGACGACGACGACGACGACGACAAAGAAAATCACCAACGCCGTCAACGACCTACATTACACACGCAATGGCCGGCGATCACAGATGTCCAGTCTGCCAGGCAACCTTTACCCGTCCCCAGCACGTCGCTCGGCACATGCGATCACGTACGTCGTCGTCTCCAGCTCCAGCTCCACTCCCTCCACCAACCCATGACATTACAGACACTGGTGATCGTCCTTACAAATGCCAATACTGTGGAGATCAATTTGCAAGGAGGTACGCCGCTATCCTCTTTCCCTTTCAATCACCTCATTCTTGTGCGCCAGCGACCTTCTCGCCCGCCACATCAATAAATGTCATGCCAACGAAAAGCCCCCCCCCAACACCGTCACAGGATCTCGTAGAAAAGGCTCCGCAGCCGCATCTCGCGCTACCACTTCCAAGCAGGCTTGCGACCAATGTGTTCAGGCCGCTCTTCCTTGTGATGGTTCCAACCCATGCTGTACGTAATCTCCATTGTTTGTGGCCATCCTCTGCTCATTCTCGCTCACCGTTCCTCTACCCCGATCTTGCAGCCAAATGCGTCGGCCGCAAGTCTCGCTGCACCTATGTCAAATTCCATCGGCAGACTGCTCCGACCGGTCCCGGTCACCGACCTCCTCGGTCCCCTTCCTCTTCCTCTTCCTCGCTCAGTGGCAGTGTCGAACCCCCGCGGTTACCATCTCACCTCAATGATTTCACCCTCGCGCCCATGCTGCCCATGCCACCCGTTACCTCCGTCTCCTTCACCGCCGGAGATCAGATCTTCAATACCCCATTTACCTTTAACCCTGCCGCTCCTGCTTACCCTTTGAATTGGACAGCCGCAGACATGGCCCAGGCGCCCTTGTCCATGGCATCCGAACCTGACATGGCGAAATACCGCGCACAGACCGAGTTCCTCCGGCGGGCTGGTCCTACCATCTTTCCTCATAGCTCGCCCATGGTGCTGCCGGGTCCCTATGGTACCCAACACCATCTGCCACCCTCGAGCAACTGGTACCCTACATGGAGCGAACCTGGGACTTACCCTCCTTTGAGTGATACCAAGCCTTTGGATGGCATATCCAGAACTCACTCATTTTCGACCTCGGAAACCGCTTCCTTTGCACCTGATGTTTATGGTCCTGGAATGATTGGCTCTGCCTACCGCCCTAGAAAGATGTCCCTTGACTTTAGCGATAGCAGCAGCGCGACCTCGCAGTCTGTCCCTTCCAGCGCTGCCTCTTCGAGTATGCATCTTCCTCTCCCTGGGAGCGAAGGTCACTCGGAGGAGATGCAAACCCACGAGGCTCATCTCTTGCACCATCACCGCAGCAACTCCTCACCGTCGTTTCCCTGTCCATCTGAGCCCTCTCAGCAACCTCCGCCATACCGGGGACACGGTGTCTCCTCTGCGTTTGGTCTCATGTCCATCGACGATCCCAACGCGCTCGCTGGTCTTTCTTCAGATGGCGTTTCATTTTTCTCCAACCTCGGTATGGGCGTACTACCACATTCGCCCAACGCGACGCCAATGCCGACGCGCGTGCAACATCCACATCCACACCAAGCTCGCGACCGTGGAATGTCACTCGGCACGTTACCCACGCCTGGCCTGACCAAGGATGCGGCAGATACGCGGGAGCTCAAAGATATGTGGAAAACGTTCTTGCGTTCACCTTTGAGTGGGTCGGGGACGGCAGCGCTCGATATATCCTCGTCACAACCGCCATCGCTCGCACTGCCACAGTCGCCTTCGGGTCGACGGCGCATGAGAATGTCGTCGCTCCCTAGCGTGACGCCGACGGTGGAAAAGGGCCATCCGTTGATGAATGGGCATGGTGAGGCGAGTGCGGGTGGGAGTGCGGCGCGAACGACGATGCACGGGAATCCAGAAGAGTTGAGGAGTTATGAGGCTGCCATGAATGCGCGGGGTGCATCGCTCAAGTTGAACCTTGTACCGAGACGAAAAGCGACGCGCTTGAATGGGAGTCCGCCGATGGAGGCCGCTGGGGCTTCCTCTTCTCCTTCTCCTGCTGCAGGTCAAGCGGATCATGAGGGGATCGGTCGACCATCGAGTTCAAGTTCGAGCTCGTCACTAGCTCAGGCGTTCACACTGCCCTCGAGTTCTCATGCCCAAACTCACCTCTCACATGCACATGCGTCGGGTATGGTCAAGTCCCCGCCGATGCAGGGTGCGTCGATTTCGTTACCGACCCCGCCTTGCATGTCCATGTCAGGGTTGCATTCGAGTTCCCACTCGCACGCACATTATTTATATTCACATCCACACTCGGTCGCCCTTGGTTCCTCCACTTCCCTCACGTTCGAACCTGGTTCGCGCGCGTCGAGCGTGACGAGCGATGGGACAGGGACGGGTGGGAGCGGGAGCGACGGTGAGGCGTTCAGACCTTCGTTTAAGCGGTATCCTTCGCAAACGTTGGTCCCTGCGACGTCGAAGCGAGCGCTTGTACAAAGGGGGAGTGGGGAGCGCAAGGGTGTCAAGGTGGACAAGGGGAGGGAGGACCGGATCCGTGATGAGGGTAGGGAAAAGACGGAAGAAGGGCGAGTGATGGACGTGTTGGGACGTATGGGCGGTGGGGGTCTGGCCCTTGGGTCGCCGAGGGCAAGACCGATCGCGGCCCTTCCAGAGCGGGCGAAGCGCGGCTAGACGATGGTTCCGTCGTCTTTTTTGTAAATTTCAATTCTTTTTCTTTTTGCAAACTCTCGGTGGGTAGTTTTGTCGAAGCATCGATTCCCGTTGGCCACGATTCCAATTGTTCGTTGTGCATGTGCATTATTTTTCGATTCTACGCGTTCGCATTTTTTACCGTACGCGCGACATGATGGCGTTTTACAATCATGACCTCGGGTCGTTACCCTTCGCTCCAATGATCGTCGTTGAACTACATACAGTAACAGTCACTAGTGTCATCAATATATGAATTCGAAGTGGGACCTGGGGCCTGAGGTGACAAGATGTCATCTATCTCATTGACAGACTGGGAGATCGAATCTAGGGACAGGGCCGCAGCCCCCAAGATTCGATATTCATTCGGACGTTATGTACAGTACAATATACATGTATTGGGCGTCAGCCGGGACCGGGTGTGGGGGAGTAAGGGTCTCACACTGACGCTCGCATAGCTCGACCCGGAACGACGTGATCAACCCCTGGCTGGCTGAACAACAGAAAGGAGTTGCTGCTGTCACGTTATTGTGTGCTCAGGAGGGTGCCTAGAAGACGATGGCCTTTGTGTGGTCTGATGCGTCCTGCCATTTGCTGCCAAGTGAGAAGCCAGGACG